>SJYC01028235.1:0-108388 GCA_006408675.1 Madoqua kirkii | reverse complement strand
CGCCAAGGCAGGCAGCCGAGGACTTTTTTTTTTTTAACTGCAGTGTGACAGGCAAGTCACAAGCGTGGGCGGGGAGTGGGGGTGGTTGGTGAGAGCGCAGCTACTCAGGACGAGAACACCCGTCTACCAGGGCGCCGGCCGGAGCTGGCACCTCGCCTTCGGAGAAGATGGCATGTGCTTCGGAAGTTGCGGGTTCAAGAGTTTGCAGAGGAAGGGAGATGCTAGCGTTGTCTTCTCCGAAAACACAGTGGGCCGGGACTCCCTTGGGGTCTGGGTGTCCGGAAGTCCCACCGTGCAGGGCCCCTAAAACCCTGCCTTCTGGTGGGAAGACTCCCGCTGGCAGACACCTCATGCTGTGGGGGTGTCATGGGGTTATTTTGAGTGAAGACGGTTTTTTCCGAGAAGGGCAGGGTTGTGCCAGGGTGCTAGGTTGTGCGTCAGCAGGGCAGCTGCTGGTCATCTTGGATACGTCCAGACCCAGTGTTCGTGCTCCTCCGTGGGATTTTCCCGGAAAGAATACTGGAGTGGGTTGCTGTTTCCTCCTCCAGGGGATCTTCCCCATCCAGGTATCAAACCCACCTCTCTTGCATTGCAGGCAGATTCTTTACTGCTGAGCCACCCGGGAAGCCCCCAGTTCTCTGTGGAAATTAGCAATAACGTCGCTCCTTTCTCTCTACTTCCCACCCATTCCAGAGTGGAGGTCCTGGTCTCCTGAGGTTGGGCTGGTGTCACCCGCCCTCCGGGCTACAGAAGGTCTCCCGCCCGCAGGGGTTGGTGGAGCTGAGACTGGGCCCTGCAAGGCAGATCCGAGCTCTGGGGGAGGGTTGGCCTGGAGAATGCTGGCGCCAGCACAGAGCTGGCTGGGAGCCTCTGACTCTGACACACTCTTCTGGGGCTGCCCTTTCCCCCCTCGCTGGTAATTAAACTCCCTGCTTTGCAGCCTCTGCTAGATGAATCAGTGCATCCCCAAAATGAAGCCTTGGGGTGTCCTGCTTCAGCAGATCAAAAACAGAAACCCAGTTCCACCCCTGTGAGCTTGAATTTCCAGAGGAGGAGCTGACACCCTTTTCACATTCTTGGAGGACCAGTGTGCAGAGGATGTCTCCCCTGGAGACCCGAGGGAGCTGGGGACCATGCAGGTGTTTGTAGGGGGCAGAGGAATCCCTCTTCTTCCTGTGCATCCTCTTATCTAGCTGGACAAGCAGAGCCGCTTGCCTGTACCCCCTCTCCCTCCATCATTGCTAATGAACCCCTGGTCTTGGATACCTTCCAATGTCCTCCACTCAACCTAAAGGTGAAACTTGTCAAGGGTGGCTTCAGTGGCTATAGAAGTCATGGGCAGGATCTGGAGCAGAGATAGGTCCAAGTCACACTCCAGGAGTATAAGACCCCCTCCACACACACTCCAGCGTTGTAATCGCTGCCCCTCCAGTTACCTTTATTTTTTTTCTTTTTCACAGATCAGCTGACAGATTCTTACCCTGGTGCACCGGTTTGCCTGCTGATTCTATAGCGTTTATGACTTTTTATGAGCTGTTCTAAAGACAGCACAGGGTGGTGCAAGCCCTGGTGCGCCGGGCGGTTTCTGATCCCCTGATACGAAGGGAGTTGCTTGTTTATGACACTGGCCACTCACATTTGACAGGCTGAATGTGTTTCTGGGTGTATCCAAACAATTAAGTAGAAGGTTTTGAAATCCCTCTCCCTCGGCCAGGGCAGGATGCGTCCTATCTTTATTAGGCCCTGGTCATAAAGGTGGACCATGAACTTTCCCACTGCGACGGGCTGGGCACTGCCAATATGTCACACCTGGGCTGTCTCTCCTGCGAGGGGGGGAAATGAAAGGTAACTCCAGGAAGCAGAGCCTTTTGGTTTCACCCTTGATCTGAAGCTCTTCCTGACTTTAGTCAACCAGAGACCATCACTTCCTTCTAGTGACTCAAGGTTTGGACCAGGCTGTGGGTATGAGTGGTGCGGGCTCTGTTGCCACCACACTGACCCCATCAGGTAGTCCCTGCAGCAACTTGGAATTTGCCATCTTTCCCATAAAGGTGCTCCACAGGTGTGTGTCCTGGAGAGTGACACTTGCCAACCCCCTCCTTTTTAATGCATTAATTCAGTTAAAATAATCCAAGATCAAATCAGTTTTCTCAGTTTCCTAAGGCTGAATAGAACCATATATTTTTTCCCTGCATCCTTTAGCTTCATCACATCAGGGCATAGTTATTTCATTTTTGCTTGGTTAGGATGTCACTTGCATGTCATATGAAAATTGTAAAATACCATCACCAGTAACCATTACCCATGTGTTGTGTGTTGCATCTCCAGCACTTTTGCATTAACAGAGGTTTTTTTTTCAATCTTTCAGTGGTGACTAGATTTTCCGGTAGGTACTAGGTAGACCGTGAATCTTCTACCTCGGCTGGCCCCAGGCTGAACTGAGCAGATGTCTGTCTGAACGGAGCTCTTGCTGTAATATGACCGTGGACACTCCTGTGTTGGGTGCCTAGTGAGAGTCTTGTTGGTCCTGATGTTTTAGTAGAACAAGAGAGAAGAAGCAGAGGTGGTGACTTCCCTGGTGGTTCAGTGGCTAAGACTGTGCTCAGAATGTAGGGGGCCTGGGTTTGATCCCTGGTCAGGGAACTAGGTCCTACATGCCATAACTAAGAGTTCACATGATGCAGCTAAAGGTCCTGTATGCCACAACGAAGATAGCAAACCCCATGTGCCTCAAGTAGGACCTGGCACAGCCAAATAAATAAATAAAAATAATTTTTTTTAAAAAGAGAGAAGAGGCCGAGCAGAGCCGGCACAGATTCTGGGGGTGGAGTGGACCTGCTAGAGGGTGAAGTGATGGGCACCAAGTGATTTCTTGTTTGTCCACTGTCTTTTTGTTCCTAGTCCTCTTTTAGGTGGCGAGTGACTTGTGAGTAAATGGATGCATGTGGTCATGTGCACAGGCTGGTGGTGGCAGCCCCCGGGGCCTCGGGTCCACCTCCCCCTGGACAGCGTGGGCTGGCCATCAGTCCCTATGAGGGCCCCCTTCACCCCTGCCAAGACGTGGGTGGAGGGTAAGCCCACCCCCATCCCCCCCTCCACTGTTGAGGTTAAGGCAACTTCGTGAGAGGTACCCATGGCCTCTGCCGTGGATTCTCCACTCCCTTGGCCCCTAGGGTCCCTTTTTCCCACTGAGAAGGAAGTAAAACCTTTAACGGGATGGTTTTTGTGGGAGAGAGAGTTAAGGATTGGTGCCTGGGCATGGGGCAAGTGTCCAGCTGCCCCTCGAGGCTGGAGCCAGGAGAGGAGGGACCTTGTGATACAGTTTGTTTGGCTGCATAAGGCAGGGCTGATTATAGTCATCTGTGGCAGCCACACACCATTTAGTCTAATTTTGTCACCCAGCACTGTAATTACACCCATCCCCTCCTGTGTGTCAGATGAGCTTGTGTGAGTTTTATGTGGCTGTAATTTGTAAGTCTGTTCTGCGTGTGCGGCCCCGGTAGGCGTCTGAGGCCAGGCTGCCTATGACCCAAGGCCTTGGAGGGGGGGAGCGGGGTTAGGAGGGAGTTCACCTCCTTGACACCTCCTTCTGATGTGGTCTGCAGGGTGACTGTGCAGCCCCAGCCTGCAGCTGGCCGTCGTATGAAAAGCGAGGCTTTTCGGGGCCCCGAGCATGAGTCACCAACAGTAAATGTGAACCATATGTTATGTGTTTTCTCCTCTGCAGAAAAGGTTTCTGGTAACTCACTCAGGCCAGGGCTCTGAATATAGCATTGTTTATTTCACGTAAAAATCCTAAGAATGTGAGGGAACCTGTCTGAGATCTGATCAGAACCCAATTTCGTGTAATAAAACACTTAGTTGAAGTCACCCGGTTGAGTTCCAGGGCTGCTTGGTGGCCATGACGTAACCATCACCACAAGCTGACATTTACATTACAAGTTTTGAGTAGGGGAAACTTGAACGTTTTTGATGGTTTCAATTTCTCGAAAACATAGCGTTACAACTTACTCAAGACCTGCCACCCCGAGAGCAGAGCACACTTCATTTTTTCCTGTTTGGCATCTATTAGGACTGAAACCCACTGAACTCCTCAGCAGTCCCCATTGGGAAGACAGGCATCCACAGATCTTTTGTGGTTTTTCTTCCACAGTTCCCTCCTGTGTCTCCCCATGGAGGACCTTTTCTTGACTTGTGTATCTTGCTTTGATGAAATTTGAGTTTGTTTTGGGGAAAAAAAAAAAAGATTGGCAATGCAGGGTCTTCAGGTTTACAAATGAATGACAAAGCGGTCACATCATTGCCTTCAAGACAATAGGAACATTGTGTCTAATGGGGACCCTGAAGACAAAACTTACCAACCCCCCCCCCCCCCACCAACCAAATTGCTAACGTTCCCTTTGGTTTAAAAGCTGCTCCCTGGAGTGCATTCTTTATTGTCTGTGCATGGCATTCCAGCCTGCTTCCTGTCTCCAGTCCACTCAATGGGAATCTCCCATCAAATGAGCTTCCTGACCTTCATTTGGTCATCTGGAACCTGGGTTCGTGCCAACGTCTTACACGTGTTTATTTTTTGGAAGATCCATCCGTTCTCTTTCCCACCTCCACCGCACCCGTCACCATCCCAGCTCAGGGAGAGACCCCAAGGACTTGGGCTCAGAGGCCAGTGGAATGTCGGGGTGTTGAGAGGGCCCAGGAACTCCCACATGCACCAGAGTGCCCAGAGCCGGACAGGTGGGACCACGTGGCCACACCCCCCTCCCTGGAGATGGGCCCTCAGCTGCATGGTGGCCACAGTGCCCACCTGTCTGTGGGCGAGGGGTGCTGCCGTGCCCTGCCAAGTTGCTTCAGTCGTTGTCTAACTCTTTGCACCCCTATGGCTTGTAGCCTGCCAGGCTTCTCTGTCCATGGGATTCTCCAGGCAAGAATACTGAAGTGGGTTGCAGTGCCCTCCTCCAGGGGATCTTTCTGACCCGGGAATCAAACCTATGTCTACTGCGGCTCCTGCTTTGTAGGCGGATTCTTCACCACGGTGCACAGGTGCATCTCCCGACTGACGTGTCTCTCCACAGCGGGCTGACGCACGAGGCCCACAGGAAGGAGGTGGAGCAAGTTTACCTGCGCTGCTCGGCGGGCACCGTCGAGTGGATGTACCCGACCGGGGCGCTCATCGTGAACCTGCGGCCCAACACCTTCTCGCCCTCCCGGAACCTGACTCTGTGCATCAAGCCCCTCGGGGGCTCCTCGGGGGCCAATATTTATTTGGAAAAGACTGGAGAACTGAAACTACTGGTGCGGGATGGGGACCTCGGGCCCGGCCAGGCTCCGTGCTTCGGCTTCGAGCAGGGGGGCCTGTTCGTGGAGGCGACGCCACAGCAAGACATCAGCAGGAGGACCACGGGCTTCCAGTACGAGCTGACCAGCAGGCGCGCGGGGCCGGACCTGCACGCCCTGTCGGGTGAGTGTGGCACGCAGAGTGCGAGGGTCGCCTCCGGGGGCTTCCTCTCCTGTTTGCTGGGCCTGCCCCCCATCCATCGTCTCCTGCCCTGACCTCCTCCCATGGGGAAGAATCTCCAGGCGAGTCCGGGCTTCAGACCTGGCAGGTCTGCCTGAGGGCAGCCGAGGCTGCCCCTGGCGTGCTGTGGGCAGTTTGGACTCGGGATGGTAGCCGTGGGTCAGAACAGAGCCGTGACGCGGTCCTGGCCCCTAGTACGCTATTCTTCCCTGGACAAGCTGTGACTGCAGTTTGAAATGGGTGCTTTTACCATCCAAACTCCTCCAGAGTTTGTCCTGACACACAAGTCGGTCAAGTGCTCTGGGTGTCTGCTGCAGATCCTGAAACATTTGAGTTCTGGGCTGAGGCTGATTTGAGTTGAGGCTGATTCCTGTTCCCAAGCTGAAGTGTCCTGAATCGTGAGCTGGTCCCGGGTTCCCGAGCCGATTTATGTGTGGGTGTCAGTGAGGACTCGCCCCTGTGGAGCGAGGGCACCAACACCATGCCAGGTGGGGCGGCTGAGTGGCTGTGATGATCCGGGGACTCCGGGCAAGGTCCCCAAGGGAGTCTCTGGGTGGCTGAGGGCCGGTGTGTTGACTTCACATTTTCCTTCTCTTTGAGACCAGCAGACAGCTCTGCTGAACCCTGTAGGGAGAGAAGTGTTGGTCTCTGGGAAGTTCTGTGGGCAGAAAGGAGTGTGTGGCCCCAAGAGCTCCCACACAGGGTAAACTCAGGGTCCTCATCATTTCATCAGGGACAACCAGGCCTGGGGGGCTGCAGCCCCGAGGCACAGATGGCTTTGCGGGGTCCGAGTGTGTGGGGTGGGGGCTGGCAGCACTTGGGTGCGCCATCTGCACCGTCTTCCTTAGTTCCAAAACTAGTTGGTAGCAAGATGCCTCCCAAGGGGAAGGTGGGAGCTTGGATAATCTTGAGGGCAGGTTCCAGGCAGCTGTTCTTCAGTGACTGGCTGAGATGATGGGCCCTGGGGGGTGCTTTGGCATCAAGTGATGGAGGTGAGGCAGGGGTGCTGCTCACACCCCATAGTGCATGGGGGGCAGCTCCAACACGGAGAAAGAGCTGGCCCCAAGTATTGGCATGGTCCCTCCACCATGGAAGATGGCCTGGCCCCACGCGTCAGCAGTGCTGAGGTCGAAGGACCCGGTGTGAGGGGTGGATCAGCCCCAAGAATAGTATAATCTCCACATTTTAGTGAATAAAATCTTCCACTGGGAAAACTCAGACCTCCTAGGATTTGAAATGTAGACTTTTCTTCTGAGTGTGAATCTACAGTATATTGTCCTATTGTTCTTGACTCCGATGATTTTCTAAAACCTTAACTCTCTCTCAACCTAAATTGGTCTGTGAGTTTCAGCGTATGACTGCCCAGGTGGGACCCCTCCCCCCAGGGCCTGACTGGGTAGGACCCTGTCAGGAATGCTGAAAGTGGCTATAAAACCCCAGGACTTGAATAAAACTTTAACCACAACAGCCTTTATCTTGATCACCAGCAAGTGATCACTGGGGCTCGCTCTGGTGTGTATGCGTATTGAGCGGGGAGCCACTGGAGATAAACTCGCCATAAAAACAAAATCTAGAAAAAGCCAGTCACCAAATTTGATGTGTCTGACCACGGCGATGGTTGGCCGAGGGGGCAGATCTTAGGAACTCGCTAGCAGTCCTTTTACTGATTAAAATGTTGAAGGGTTGATACCACTGGGCTACCAGTCACTTGTTCTCTCCAGCTGGAACTTTGTTCTACTTTGCTGTGCTGCTCCCACCAGATTCTCAGAGGCCATGGTGTAAAGGTCTCTCCGTGATGCCACCTGGGTGATCTGGTCAGCACAGACTGGAGTCTCTGGTGGAAAATGCACAGTGTGGCCGCAACCTGGGGTGACTCAGCCCTGGGGACCTGAGACTTTCTCTCCCCTTCTCTGGGGCTGGGGTCTGTGCTTCCCCAGACCCCAGGCCCATTTCTCCAGGCTAGGGCAGTAAGTGGATTTGGGAGAGCCCTGTGGGGTCCCAGAGAGGAGGCTCCATGTGATGGGGTGGGTCATCTGGTCACTAACCAGGGCCCCACACTGGTTGCATGGCTGCGGTTGGACATTGGGCTGCTGAAGTTTGAAATGGGTGCTTTTACCATCCAAACTCCTCCAGAGTTTGTCCTGACACACAAGTCGGTCAAGTGCTCTGGGTGTCTGCTGCAGATCCTGAAACATTTGAGTTCTGGGCTGAGGCTGATTTGAGTTGAGGCTGATTCCTGTTCCCAAGCTGAAGTGTCCTGAATCGTGAGCTGGTCCCGGGTTCCCGAGCCGATTTATGTGTGGGTGTCAGTGAGGACTCGCCCCTGTGGAGCGAGGGCACCAACACCATGCCAGGTGGGGCGGCTGAGTGGCTGTGATGATCCGGGGACTCCGGGCAAGGTCCCCAAGGGAGTCTCTGGGTGGCTGAGGGCCGGTGTGTTGACTTCACATTTTCCTTCTCTTTGAGACCAGCAGACAGCTCTGCTGAACCCTGTAGGGAGAGAAGTGTTGGTCTCTGGGAAGTTCTGTGGGCAGAAAGGAGTGTGTGGCCCCAAGAGCTCCCACACAGGGTAAACTCAGGGTCCTCATCATTTCATCAGGGACAACCAGGCCTGGGGGGCTGCAGCCCGAGGCACAGATGGCTTTGCGGGGTCCGAGTGTGTGGGGTGGGGGCTGGCAGCACTTGGGTGCGCCATCTGCACCGTCTTCCTTAGTTCCAAAACTAGTTGGTAGCAAGATGCCTCCCAAGGGGAAGGTGGGAGCTTGGATAATCTTGAGGGCAGGTTCCAGGCAGCTGTTCTTCAGTGACTGGCTGAGATGATGGGCCCTGGGGGGTGCTTTGGCATCAAGTGATGGAGGTGAGGCAGGGGTGCTGCTCACACCCCATAGTGCATGGGGGGCAGCTCCAACACGGAGAAAGAGCTGGCCCCAAGTATTGGCATGGTCCCTCCACCATGGAAGATGGCCTGGCCCCACGCGTCAGCAGTGCTGAGGTCGAAGGACCCGGTGTGAGGGGTGGATCAGCCCCAAGAATAGTATAATCTCCACATTTTAGTGAATAAAATCTTCCACTGGGAAAACTCAGACCTCCTAGGATTTGAAATGTAGACTTTTCTTCTGAGTGTGAATCTACAGTATATTGTCCTATTGTTCTTGACTCCGATGATTTTCTAAAACCTTAACTCTCTCTCAACCTAAATTGGTCTGTGAGTTTCAGCGTATGACTGCCCAGGTGGGACCCCTCCCCCCAGGGCCTGACTGGGTAGGACCCTGTCAGGAATGCTGAAAGTGGCTATAAAACCCCAGGACTTGAATAAAACTTTAACCACAACAGCCTTTATCTTGATCACCAGCAAGTGATCACTGGGGCTCGCTCTGGTGTGTATGCGTATTGAGCGGGGAGCCACTGGAGATAAACTCGCCATAAAAACAAAATCTAGAAAAAGCCAGTCACCAAATTTGATGTGTCTGACCACGGCGATGGTTGGCCGAGGGGGCAGATCTTAGGAACTCGCTAGCAGTCCTTTTACTGATTAAAATGTTGAAGGGTTGATACCACTGGGCTACCAGTCACTTGTTCTCTCCAGCTGGAACTTTGTTCTACTTTGCTGTGCTGCTCCCACCAGATTCTCAGAGGCCATGGTGTAAAGGTCTCTCCGTGATGCCACCTGGGTGATCTGGTCAGCACAGACTGGAGTCTCTGGTGGAAAATGCACAGTGTGGCCGCAACCTGGGGTGACTCAGCCCTGGGGACCTGAGACTTTCTCTCCCCTTCTCTGGGGCTGGGGTCTGTGCTTCCCCAGACCCCAGGCCCATTTCTCCAGGCTAGGGCAGTAAGTGGATTTGGGAGAGCCCTGTGGGGTCCCAGAGAGGAGGCTCCATGTGATGGGGTGGGTCATCTGGTCACTAACCAGGGCCCCACACTGGTTGCATGGCTGCGGTTGGACATTGGGCTGCTGGGGTGCCCTTGTTACCCCCAGCCATATGCTTGCCTGGCCTGGAGTGTCACTTTGAATCTGGGGCCTCTAGCGATCCCAGGGAACCCTGGGGGTGATGGGGCGTGAGTGTCCATCTATCTGCCCAGTGGCTGAGGCGCTGGCCTGGGGCAGTATAGATGCAGTGACTGTCAGAACTTGAGATGGGGACACAAGATGCTCCCAGGGTCTGGCAGCTGTGGGCCCAGCATCTCTCTGTCCTGAAGGAGGCGAGGGTAGCAGGGATCCAGGAAGGCTGGTCCGTCCCTTCTCCCCAGGGATGCGTCCCTAAGCTTTTAATGCCAGAGGAATGGGTACGTAATGTGGAATGCTGGTCCCAGCCATCTGGCAGCAGTGACCTCCCCCGGGACCGGGCGGGCTCTCAGAGGGCAGTGCCCTCCTGTCTGGCCCTGACTCCATCTGGGAGACCCCGGTGGAGCCAGATCTCTAGTACGTGGGCTGTGGAGGTGAGCGCACGTCCTGGGGCCGAGCAGCCCAGGAAGCAACCTGCTGGGGAGGTGGACAAACCTTCTCCCTTGCCGATGAGTCACGAGTTCCAGTTGGTGCTGGCAGGAGAGCAGAGGCCCTGTAGCCCAGGATCCCGGAGGAGGGGAGGTGTGCATGAGCCTCGCCGGCCGCACTCTTGGTGGTTCTGCCGGGCGTGTTGACGGTGAGCGTGTCAGCCTCGTGTTCCTCATGTTGCCCAATCGGCTGCCTCGTATGAACTGAGACGTACCGACAGCCAAAGGAAGGGCCAGAGCAGAGGGGCAGGCGGAGACAGAGGGGCAGGCGGGCGGCGGGGGTCCTTCAGCCCCGGGGGACTCAGGATTGGGCTGCCGCGTGGCCGGAGCCCCCTCCCCTCCCCCTCCCATGAGGGCCTCACCAGGCACCTGAGGACCCCAGCACTCCCTCCTCTGGTGCTGGAAAAGTCTGGCAGGATATAAAAGGCAGGCGAGCAGCCAGATGCAACTCACTAGTGGAAGAAGCTCCAGGCCGCGCCTGGACTGTGTGCTGAGGCCTCACTGTGGCCCCGGCCGACCACCTTCCGCAGGGTCCCAATACACTCGGGTAAACAGGCCCTGGCAGCACCCTCACGGCCCAGTGGCCTGGGGGACCCATTGGGGTGGCCAGCAAGGGAGGGCAGGGGTGTTACTCGGTCTGGTTCTAAGGGACAGAGGTAGACCCCATCTTTGGGGTTCTTCTGGGACCCTCGATTCCAGCCTGTTCTTTTAATGCTTAGGGAGCTGAGAAGCAGGGGAGGGCTGTGTGTGATGCCCACCTGGAGCTGGCCCCCTGTGGGCAGGTGGAGGGGGACGGCAGTGGTGTTTCAGACCCACAGCTGGAGGGTGGGGAGGGGCAGGAGGCCTCACCCTTGTGCCGGCCGTGAAGGCTCAGAAGTGGCACCCATCGCTGCTTGTGGGTGCCAGGTGGGGTGAGGCGGCCTGGGTCCCACAGTTTCGGATGGGCTTCACCTCCCCATCCCCTTTGAAACTGCTCTGTTGATGAGTCAGAGGCAAATGACCCCTTTGGGGGGGGTCCCTGCTGAGATTTCCCCCCCTTCAAGCACCTTAGAATATAGGAGTGGCCTTGAGGGGCCATGGGAGATAACAGCGTGCAGAAATGAGAAGAAACTTGGTTATTTCCTGGAAACAGAACTTAATTTTTCCCTGAAAATTTAGTTTCTTGCGCCAGTGCTTCTCCAGCTCCCCAAGTCATTATACCTTTCATCTTATCCAGCTCCGGGCTCTTGGGGTGGAAAGTGTGGCTCCTTGCCCACCTGGAAAAGGAGGGGAGGAGAGCAGGTGTGGAGACGATGGCTGGCGAGGGGGCAGTTCCTTGTGCTTGTGGGGCCTCCGCAGGGGGTGGCCAGCCTGAGTTAGGCCCCTCAGGGTCCTGTGGGACGATGTGACCTTGCAGCCTGGAGTTGGGGTGAGCGCAGGGCTGTCCTGCCAATCAGAGGAGGCTCTCAGCTTAGGGAACACTGGCCACATTGCCACCTGCACTTTCCTCCCTGTTAAAATGCTGCGTTTCCCCACCTGGTGAGGCTGTGCTGGAGACCCCAGAGGGTGTCTCACACAAGATCTCCATCCCAGTCATCCTTACCTGGGCCGACCCGCCTGCTGAACCAGCATCCCACCATCTGCAAACATCTTGGGCGTTGGGCTGCCTGGAGCCTGACAGTAGGGTGCTGCCCTTCCCATCTGTACCTGCCATTCTCACCTGCATCCCTGCCACCCCTAGGCTGGTCTCCTCGACCCTGTCTTTTGCCCCCCACTTCATTCAGTTCATTTTTCACACATTCCAGAGTAATCTGCTCCATGTCCACACTCCCCTGCCCCTCCCCTTTTCTGAGAACCACAGGCCAGAATTCCACCCGGCCCCTGGGTCACCCCCTCCCCACCTTCCCCGCAAGGAAACAAGATTCGATGTGTCAGGAACCAGCGCATTCCACTCTGCCTTTACAAGCCTGACTCCTATTAATAATTGTTTCCAGACTGCTGCTGTTAGCATCTGCAGCCTGGATTCTCCACGAAGGTGCCTACGCTTCTTAAAGCTCAGGGTCGTAGAGAGTCGCAGGGGGTGCAGGATTTGTTAGCTCCAGCTGTCAGTGTGGCGCCAGCTCACTGAGGCTTCGACAGGAGGGTCTGCAGGCTGCTGCCCACCTGCCCCTGGGGCCACTGGGTCTTGGAAATCCTCCATGGGCCTGGGCTTGAGTCAGTGCCTGGGACAAGCTTGTGCCACCTTTCTCCCCAGCAGTCAGCCAAGGTCCTGGGACCTATGACCCACAGAAGGTGAGGCTCCAGGGCTTGGCAATTACACATACCTAGGCCTGCTGTCCGACCAGGATGCGTGGCCTGGGCCCGTCTCAGCCTCTGGAGAGCTTGTGCAGACCTCACCTCTCATCCCTCTGCCCTTGGAGTTTGCAAGTCCTGGCCCTGGGGTCCCAGATGGGGGCCTCTGCCCCTTGGGGGCACCGCCAGGATGGGAAGTCTTCCCACTGCCATGTCTCATAAGATACAAGTCCCCCCAGTGCATGTGAGGCTGTGCAACCCACTTTCCTCACCATAGTGACCTCTGTCAGGCCCACTGTGGGCAGGAGGCTCCCAGCAGGCTAGAGGTGGGGGACCCCCCAGTTGACCACCACCTTTTTTAGGGGAGGCCTCAAGGCTGGGGGTCCACACTTGTGACAAAGAGCCACAGGTGGGCAGAAGGCACGGGATTTGGAGCCGGGGCGGGAGGCGCTCAGTCCTCTCAGATGCTTCCGACGCGTCCGACAGGCTGTTCTTGTTCTGCGGCTTCTCCTTTTTCCTGATAACTTGGCAGAAGCGCCCGTGAGTCATGCACTCGCCAGACTGGACTGGGATGCGTGCACCCACCCCCGCCGGGGGCAGGACAGGAAGGCCAGCGCTCTGGACACGTCATGTCCATCCTCAAGGGGTCCCAGGATGCTGGAGACTCCAGGGTCATATCTGGCTGCCCCCCCCCCCACACACACTCTGGGCCCTGGAGGCCCCTCCTGTTCTCTTCCGCTTCTCCGTGTCTCCTCCTGGGTCCCGAATCACTGCAGCCCCTGGGCAGGTGACAGCTCAGCCCAGTTCACAGCCAGCCAGGCAGACAGCTGTAGCTTTGTCCAGGCCCAGTGAGCGTCAAGGCTGGAGACCCTGTGGGGCCTTTAGAATGTGAAAGGGCCTAGGGAAGCTTGTCCGGTGAGCGTTCATACCTAATGTTTCTATTGTTAGGGAGTTTGGGCCCCTAGAAACAGGTGAGGAAAAGTGCAAAATCAAAGCCAAGTGATAAACTTGTGTCTCCCCACATCCACTCTTGAGTGAGGAGCATCGTGGTCTCCAGGGGTCCCCCGAGTCTCGAGGTTTCTCTTTCCCCTGTCCCAGCCTTTCTGGAGGGCTCCTGCCCATCTGAGTCTGCAAGTGGAGGGCAGAGTGAGGACTGACCTGGGGCAGAGGCCCACTGAGAGGGACTGGTTTGTCTGGAGGAATCAGCCTCCTCCAACATCTAGGGATCTCAGAGGGGATCCTGTGAACTGGGCTTGCTGTGAAAGGTGCCTGGAGGGGTTTGGAAGTGGTCACCTGGTCCCATCGGTTAGACAAGGACCCCACCACTGAAGCAGGTGGACACGTCTCTCACTCTGACCCATGCATTTAGCAGGACCACAGCCTCGTGGTGCTTCTAGACAGTGCTTTGTGGAATGGGGGTGGCAGATGGGACCGTGGGGACAGGCAATGTGAGTGGGAGGCCCTGGCGTTTCCAGGCCTGACCACTGAGGCCACACAAGGTTCTTGGCCAGGCTGGTGTCAGGAATGCAGCTTCAGATGAGCTCAGGTTGGTTTCGGCACCGAAAAGCAACTTAGAGCCCAGTGGTTGCTTGCCAAGTGTGACTGCAGACATGAGCTGAGTGCAGTCCAGCATAAAACTCACTCGCCCTCATTTTCATGCCATCGCAGGCGGCCTAGGTGAGCCTGGAGCTCCTAGAGACATCTCCCCACCCACGAGGCGGAGGTCATGGTCCCTCCCGCTGGCTCTCTCTTGGCACCTTGATGGCAGAGATCCCCGGGCCTAGACAGTTGCTGCTGACAGCAGAGGATTTATAGGATGTCACGTGGCCTGCGTGCTGATGGCGGGAGGGTCTGTGTTCCTCGAGCTTCCACAGGCCCCATCTGACCCCGCACCTGGCTCTCTCCTTTCCCTGCAGCCCCGTGCCGCCCTTGCAGCCACACAGAGGTTCTCTTGGCCGTCTGCACCAGCGACTTTGGTGAGTATGCTGGAGGGTCCCACCATGTGGGAGAAATAAACTCACCAGGGGGAACAGACTCTGCTTAAGACTGGGCTTGGCCCCCCCCTTCCATCACCAATGGGCTTCCCTGGTGGCTCAGAGGTTAAAGCGTCTGCCTCCAATCAGGAGACCCGGGTTCGATCCCTGGGTCGGGAAGATCCCCTGGAGAAGAAAATGGTAACCCACTCCAGTATTCTTGCCTGGACAATCCCACAGACATAGGAGCTTCGTAGGCTACGTCCATGGGGTCACAGAGTCGGACACGACTGAGCGACTTCACTTCCATCACCAATTGCAGGTCATGGGAAAATGCCTTCCTTTCCACTCATTTAGAGTGACCCCCCACCCCACCCCAGCCCAAGGGAAGGGACCTGTGTGCAGGACTGGGCGAGAGTTGGGAATTCCTCTTTAAGGTGGGAATTCCTATTTGAGGGGATATTGAGCATTTTCCTGCTTTGTGCTTGAGTCCTGGTGCCCCGCCCACACCCAGGTTCCTTGCAGGCACCGAAGTGGGAGTTAGAGGCACTGGCGAAGCTAGGGCTGAGGTCAGGGACTCAGCTTCCACCTGTTTGTGACATTGGCACAAACGTTCTTGGGTTAAGGGTGGCAACACTCAGTATGAGTTTGCTGGAACCGGCCCAGCGGGACCTGACTCAGCCCCCTAGGCTCCCAGGGCAGTTGGGGAGTGGAAGTGCAATCCCCCTTCTTCTTTCTGGCCCTGCACAGACAGGATCTGGGGCCAGGCTAGGGGTCCCCAAGCTTGTGCCTGCTCTGTCCTTCTTCTCGTCACCTTCCTCTTCTCCAAGCTTCACCCTTTCTGTCCGATCCTGATGCAGAATCACAGCAGAACTTCGATATTAACTGCAGTCATTTTTCTTGTGCCAACTTGAAAAGCTGGTGCACAGTGAGGTTTGTACCTTCTCTTTCCCCCCACTTCTGTGACTGGACCTTGAGAGAAGAGCATCTTTGCCCCCTGACAGTGTGAGTGGCAGAGCAGCCCCTAGGCAGCCTCTTGTGTGTAGATTGCGCTTTTTAATGAGAATTTCTGGAAGGCAGCATTCAGGATCAGTTCCCAGTTTTGCTGCAGGGTGTGGGGTGTGCTCTTGGCTTGGTGAGCACCCTGCTGACCCCCCTCTCCTTCCTCTGCAGTCGTCCGGGGCTCCATCCAGAAAGTCACCCATGAGCCGGAGAGGCAGGAGTCGGCCATCCACCTGAACGTGAGCCGGCTCTACCGGCAGAAGAGCAGGGTGTTCCGGCCAGCCCCTGAGGGTGAGGGCGGAGGCTGGCGGGGCCGCGTCTCCACACTGCTGGAGTGCGGCGTCCGGCCCGGGCACGGCGAGTTTCTCTTCACCGGCCACATGCACTTTGGGGAGGCCTGGCTTGGCTGTGCCCCACGCTTCAAGGATTTCCAAAGGATGTACAGGGACGCTGAGGAGAGGGGGCTGAACCCCTGTGAGATGGGCACAGAGTAAGTGCCAGGTGACCGTGGCCGCAGCAGTGGACACTCCCACTGCGGTGAGTGCCGGCACTCAAGCTGGGTAGGCACACGCTGCAAGCGGCCCCACGAGGTTCCAGCTAAGGACTCCCTGACGGATTGATCGGAGATGCTGTAACATGCCAACTAAGTTATTATATTTTTTTTAAAAAAGAAATGTCCATAGGAAGCAAACTCCCGTGTCATAAAATGCCTTTGTGTCCCGTTTCGTACTGTTTTCTGGGCATCTGAAGTCACTGTGTTTGGCTGGTGTGTTGGGTGAAGTGTGGGGGCCGTAGCCCACTGTGGACGCCCGACACCAGGATTGGGTACCATTCAAAGTTGTTTCTTATGATGGAAATTTATGGAGCCAGACACCTAATGGTTTTTCATTTTGTTTTTGGATTTTTAAAGGAGGGGCTTTGCCAGTCATCATCATTTTGGGACTGCAGGGTGTTTCCATTCCAGGGAATAAAGACCAGCCTCTGACAGATCAATGGTGTGTCTGTCTTCGGCCCTGGTCAGGGGTGTGTGGCCCTTAGCTGGGAGTCCAGGTCAGATCTTCTCCTGGGGTCAGTGCCCCCCACAGCCAGCCCTGGCGCGAGAGACCTTTCATACTGGATCCAACTCTAAGTGAGGCTGTTATCTCCATACTTACAACCCCTGCCTTTCTGGTGGACCAACCCCACCCCCTTCCTGTTAACCCAGATCCTGCCCTTTGACCTCAGCTTCCCCCAAATGCCTGATCCCAGGGCAAGTGTCTAGATACCCAGGGCCTGTTCTGAGCCCCAGATCCTCAACGATGAGTCAGTGTCCTACAGCTGCCGGAACAGATGACCACAACCCAGGAGCTGAAACAACAGATGCTTATTCTCTCACGGTTCTAGAGACCGGAAATCCAAAATCAAGGTGTGGGCAGGGGTGCGCTCCCTGCAACAGCGCCAAGGGAGACCCCTCCTTGTCTCTTCCAGCTTCTGGTGTTGCCAACAGTCCTTGGCCCTTGATCTGGTGGACACATCACAGTCTCTGTTCTACTGTCTCTTGGGCTTCTTCCCTCTGAGTATCTCTGTCCCGTGGCCTTCCACTTATATGCCCAACAATTGCTGGACCCAGGCCCACCCTGATCCAGTAAGACCTCATCTTGATCATACCTGCAAAGACTTCATTTCCAAATGAATTCACATGCACTAGTTCTGGGTAAGATAAGAATCTCAGGAGATACTCTCTTCATCCTGCTAAGGGCTTCACCTTAACAGGTTTGTCATGTAATCAGACCTGAGGCTGTGATTCTTCCCAAGCAACTGCTGAGATGCCAAGGACTTGGGAGAGGCTGACACCAATCAATGAACACCCAGCCAGCTGCACGGAAAACTCAGGCACACCGCGAGGCGTGGCTCTCTGCCGGCTCAGGCCTGTGGGTCAGCTCAGGTGTGCCCTGGCTCAGGCCTGTGGGCTCGTGCAGGCCCCAACAAGAAGCAGGTGCTCAATACCTGCCCAACAAGAAGCAAGGTGATGACCTGAAACAGTAGGTCTGGTGACGGGCACAGGTCCCACTGTGGCTAATCACTGGGATGAGTTACGCCAGGAGGACGCCTGTAACAGCAGCAGACGTGCCTGGCCCAAGGCAGGGGAGGAGCTGACCCGCTCCTGAGTTCACCCGTTGGGTTTTCTGGGCTGGCTGGGCACGCGGATGCTGCAGAACCAGATTGCCGGGCTTTGGCCTGGTGTCCCTCACATCAGTCAATACAGGGACACCGGGATCTGCCCCAGGAGGACCTGGGCCCTTGACCCCATGTGCTGATGTCTGGTGGACAGCAGTGTTTCCTCCACGTGAGGCTGAAGCTTTGCGGGAAGTGCCTGGGTAGAGGCCTCTTGGCGAGAGTCTGGAGGGAGCGTATTGGACAGGTTGGGGAGAGGGTGGGGTTTGGCACTGAGAGTGTGGCCCCGCAGGTGGGTGCCTAGTGCCGGCATGTGGGAGTCTTTTCTCTTTGGCCAAGCGGAGCCCTGGCAGTAGTCCAGGGCTGCTGGGTGCTGGAGAGGGCCTGAAAAGGTCACTATTTCTGAGGGGGTGCAGAGCCTGTGCAACCAACCTGTGCCTTCCTGCTGCCCAGGGGCTGCTGTGGGGTCTGAGGCCCCCGCATGCACCAGCCCACTCTCTTAACACCAGAACTCCTGCCCCCTCAACACTATGGAGCCCTGAGGGGACTAGGCACCCAGAGGCTCTCTGGAGGGTCCTTATGACTGACCAGTGGCCCTTGGCTCTGGGCAACCTCCGTCTCTCTAGGGATGGAGAGGCCGGCAGCCTGCTGTGGCTCCATCCAGAGGTTGAAGCGGAGGCGTGGAGGAGCCCTGAGTTCTGGCCCGGGGTGCCCTGAATCCCACTTCCCTCCTGCCAAGTGGTGCCCCCCACCCCCACCCCTCGTGTCCACTCCCTCCCATTTTGCACACTCTGCATCGGTTGGCCAAAGCCCGGAAACCACCCAAGAAACACCTCCTCCTGGCAGACCCTAAGTGAGATCCCTACTCTCTTGGCCTGTGACACTGGGCATGCTGGTGGGAGCCCCAGGTCCCAGGCTGTCCAACAACATCAAGATCAGGAAACACTTTCTGAGCCTCTCAGCCACCATGGCATCTGTGGGCAGCAGCTCTCCTGCTTCCTGATGGCACCCCTGTGCTGAGGGTGCTTTCTCCGCCTCTCCATCCTGTGCTTTCCAAGGACATATGTTGGTCACTGGCCCTCTTCTCCTGCTGGTCTGGGCTTCCTGAAGCATCAGGCTCCTGCAGCCCAAAGCAAGGGGACCACCCACCTCTCCCCTGTCCCGACCACCTGCAACTTCCAGCTAGGGGCTGCTCATCATACGCCCCAGACCTCATTTCCAGCACCATCGGTGCCTGCTCGGAGGAGCCGGGGTGGGATGGACCCCAGGTGTAGGGGCCGTGTGCTCACCAGGGCTTGGCCTTGACCCACACCTGCCTGTGTGGTCCACTGGGACCCAGGGAAACCTCCAGACTGCTGCATGTGGTGTGGGAGTCCCTGGCCTGGCCTCCAGAGGCCAGTGGCCCCCAGGTAAGGGTCCCTGTGGACATCCCAGGCCAGACTGGATGGCCTGATAAATGCGCTGTCGCTCTGAGCCTCCTCTTTGCTGAGCGAGAGTGGAGCCTAGAGTCAGACGCACCTGCGGGGCTTCCATTCCAGCTCCAGCACCAGGAGGCTGCCCCGGAGCTGGGGGACTGTCAGTATGTAAACCGACAGATGCTGAATCACACTGAGGTGAGCGCTGGTGCGGAGGGAAACAGGGCAGAGCTGGGTCTGGGATGCAATGTGAGTGGGCAGAGGCAGATGAACTGCCATTTTATCCATGGTGTTTGAGGTGGGGTTTGAGCCAGGCCTTGAGGAAGGGGAGAGCTGGCGTGTGGGGGAAGCAAACAGGGCTGGGAGGGAGGAACGGTGGGCGGGGACAGTGATGGAGCACCACGTGACCTTTCCCTTTGCTGTCTGTCTCCGGGGCACTGAGGAAACCACTAGGTTTTGGAGGAGGAGCAGGGTCTCCTGGAGAGAATTCATTTCATCCCCCTGCTGGCTGGGCCATGTTTCCAGGAATCTAGTCCATATCAGGGACAGTGATGGAGCACCACGTGACCTTTCCCTTTGCTGTCTGTCTCCGGGGCACTGAGGAAACCACTAGGTTTTGGAGGAGGAGCAGGGTCTCCTGGAGAGAATTCATTTCATCCCCCTGCTGGCTGGGCCATGTTTCCAGGAATCTAGTCCATATCCCATCTGTCCTCTTCACCCACTGTGGAGGGGATGGCAGACTAGTGGCTCCCAAAGGTGTCCCATTGGAATCCCTGGAGTAATTATCCACATCAGTTCAGTTCAGTTCAGTTCAGTCGCTCAGTCGTGTCCGACTCTTTGCGACCCCATGAATCGCAGCATGCCAGGCCTCCCTGTCCATTACCATCTCTTGGAGTTCATTCAGACTCATGTCCATCGAGTCCGTGATGCCATCCAGCCATCTCATCCTTGGTCGTCCCCTTCTCCTGCCCCCAATCCCTCCCAGCATCAGAGTCTTTTCCAATAGTCAACTCTTCACATGAGGTGGCCAAAGTACTGGAGTTTCAGCTTCAGCATCATTCCTTCCAAAGAAATCCCAGGTTGATCTCCTTCAGAATGGACTGGTTGGATCTCTTTGCAGTCCAAGGGACTCAAGAGTCTTCTCCAACACTACAGTTCAAAAGCATCACTTTACTTCGGTACTCAGCCTTCTTCACAGTCCAACTCTCACATCCATACATGACCACAGGAAAAACCATAGCCTTGACTAGAAGGACCTTAGTTGGCAAAGTAATGTCTCTGCTTTTGAATATGCTATCTAGATTGGTCATAACTTTCCTTCTAAGGAGTAAGCGTCTTTTAATTTCATGGCTGCAGTCACCATCTGCAGTGATTTTGAAGCCCCCAAAAATAAAGTCTGACACTGTTTCCACTGTTTCCCCATCTATGATAATCCCTGTGAATATGTTACCTGACATGGCAAAGGGGAGTTAAAGCCACACATGGAATTAAGATTGCTAATCAGATGAGATTATTCTGCGGAGCCTATGGTCATTATGTACGTGTGTGCCAAGTTGCTTCAGTCGTGTCTGACTCTGCGACTCTATAGACTGTAGCTCGCCAGGCTCTTCTGTCCATGGGATTCTCCAGGCAAGAATACTGGAGTGGGTTGCCATGCCCTCCTCCAGGGGATCTTCTGACTCAGGGGTCAAACCTGAGGCTCCTGCGGCTCTTGCATTGCAGGCATTCTTTACCGCTGAGCCACCAGGGAAGCCTATCGTCGTCACAGGGGTCCTTAAAAGAACCCTTCTAAGGAAGAAAGTGAGAAGAGCGAGAACCAAAGAGACATAGTGTGCTGGCTATGGAGGTGGAGGAGGGTCCTGCAGAGAGAACCAACGCCTGACACTCGAGAGCCAGGCGATCATAACCTTGTGCTGCTTTCTAGGCCACAACAAATTTGTGGGAATTTTTTGCAACATCTATAGGAGACAAACCCACCCAGGTACCTCCTTACCTGAGATGAAGGGGGCTTGGCAGTGTCCCCAGGCAGCCTGAGTGCTTGTGAACTCCCCCTAAAATTGTGTGCAGCATGCCATGTATGTGCCTGTGTCTGCGTTTTTAGAAAACTGGCCCCCAACTTGTATCTGACTCTCAGAGCTCAGTGATTCCTGTAGGCAGAAGCCACAGGGCAGGTGTGGGTTTTGATGGGAAGGACTGGGTTGCCTCCCCATCCCGTCTGTCTCTCTGTCTCTCTGTCTGTCTCTCCTTCTCTCTCTTTGCCCTCCACTCCCCCATCTCGAAATCCAGCCCTGGTGTTGGTTTTCCCTATCAATCCCCTGGTGTTGCCCTCTTGTCTCCACCGCCTGATGCTACATTGTAACTGGTTACCTTTGAGCTCACTGCCAGGAAAGTCCAGGTGTGGTTCCAGCACTACCTGTCCTGAGTCACCTTCTTGCCCCAGGCGCCAAGGGTGATGACGGGCCGTGGCCGAGAGACCGCCTTCCAGGCCCACCTGCAGCACCCCCCCTGCCCAGTGTCCTAGGCCTCTCTCCCTGTGGGTGGCCCCTCTCAAGCCCTGCACATGCCTCCTCCCCATTGCTCTCTCCTGTCCTGTCAGTGGACCACCACCACCCCACCCCCTGTCCGTCCCATCTTCCCCAGCTTCTCTTCTCTCTGGCTGGATTTTGGGACCTCACTTGGCCCCCAACAACCCCCACCCTGCAAGATGCCCCATTTGCCCTGTGTTTGGGCTCCACTCACCTGCACAGCTGACGCAGATGTGGCATGACAGGGTGGGCTCAGAAGGGTGGGGACAGTCTCACTGGGGCAGCTGCAGGCACAGCTCGGGGTGGGGCGAGTCTGGACTCACCGGTTCCTCGCTGGTCCATAGGAGTCCTATCATGGCCTCAGATGGCTTTGCCCCTGGAGTGGGCCCACTTTGAGATGGGAGTAAGTACAGTAAGTAGGAAGCCCAGCCTGTTTTCCCCATCAAACACTGCATCCTGCCACCTTGAATGGATGGATGGCATTTTCTCACCCTCCAAGATGACCCTCAATGTGCTCCAAAGTGTTGCCAAGGCACTTCCAAGACAAGGCCCCTCCTGGAGACCCCTCTGTCCTTTGCGCTCCCCACAGCATTAGGGGAAGAAGGGCAGAGTGGGACAGTACCTCCCTGCCCTGAGAGGGCTCCCTGGTCCCTTGTGCTCAGCACCCAGGAGGCTGGTGGGGGACTCTCACTACAGGATCTGTCCCCAGCTCCCAGAGGCCGAGGAAGCCCGCACCCCGGCCTGCACAGCCCTCGGTGACTTTGAGCATGACGTGGATATGTGGGCTTCCCAGTGGCACAGCGGTAAAGAATCCACCCGCCAAGCAGGAGATGCAGGAGATGTGTGTTCGATCCCTGGGTCGGGAAGATCCCCTGGAAAAGGAAATGGCAACCTACCCCAGTATTCTTGCCTGGGAAATCCCCCAGAGAGAAGAGCCTGGTGGATTACAGTCCATGCGGTCACAAAAGAGTTGGACACGCCTTAGCAACTAAACAGCAGCAGCAGCAGCAGCAGCTACAACAGCTGTCCTACTTGCATCCTTGTGGTGGATAAGTCAGTACTGGACCCCGACTTGGGACCCCCAGGTGGGGCCACTATTCAACACCTCAGTGGACAAAGGACAGTGTGTGGAAGTGAGTGGTGCTGGGTGTCGGGGTATGGAGTCCACAGCAGGCATGTGTGAGCCTGGGCTCCTGTGTCCCTTTTCAGGGTCCTCTCTGTGGAGAGAGGAGATTGTCCTGGGTGTTAAATGGCCTTTTCCCTAGCCATCTCCTTAGCTACCCCAGGGCCTGGTAGTATGGGTGAGGGTCTCCCTGCCAGATAGGCATGCAGCCCTGACCCCACGCTTGCGGGCAAGCTTCCATTCCAGGACATGTCAGCACCCAGAGAAGAAAACAGATTTGCACCAGATTATTGCCCAGTCCCTGTGCAAGGTCAGTGACACACAGCCCCTGTCTTTTTTAGAACGGAAGTCAGAGGACACTGGGCTGGGCTGAGGTTTGCTTTCTTTCTGGCTGGCCTTTCCTGCTCACTGAAGCCAAGTGTTGAAACGTCCATCCCCCTTGCTGCAAATATATGAGGAACTTTCTAGTGATCATGAGCGGGTTGGCAGCTTTATCTCTAATCCACTGAGAAAAGTCCAACCTGATTGTCAGAAGGACACACACAGGCTGGGGCAGTCAATACCGAGTCACTCACACTGCAGATGCTGGGAGGTGGGGGTGGGGGTAGGCAGAAACAGAGAGATATGCCCCCACCATGTCACATGATCACACAGGCACGTTGGCATGGACCCTGACCCTACATCTTGACCTGGACAGATCAAGGGGAGGTTCCAGTCCTGAGTCTCTGCAGGGTGCCTGGGTCCTGTGCCAACGCTGTGAAACTGCTGGGAGATTGCAGCCTGGGAGCCCGTGCATGCAGGTGCCTGTGTCTACTCGTGTGTCTGTGCATGCGCCTGTGGTGCGTGTGTGTTCAAGGATGAGAAACGATGGGAAGGGAGCGGGGTGGGCTGGCTCGTCCACCTGTCGTCCCTGTGACCTCAGTGCCCTTGGGCCACATCCAGGTCCTCAGGAGTTTTGTATCCTTATCCACAAACGGAGACAGTTGTGTACTTCTCCTCGACGCCCCCACTGCCCCTACCCCAGGCCTTCCTGGCTCTGCTGCTTGGCTGTGGAGGGAAACTTGGTCGCAGGGAGGGCCTGGCCCTGTGTGGCCGAGCATCCAGCTGAGGCCCTGGGGCCTGGCTCCCAGACTGGCTCCTGGGGCTGCGACCGCCTGGGGAGGACCTGGGCTGAATCCGGCCCTGTCGAGGCGCCCAGGGAGAAGGCTGATGCGTCCCACGGGTGGGGGCAGGGAGCCCCTCATTAGAGCTGCAGCTGACACAGAGGCTTCCATCTCACTAATTGATTAAACTGTTTAATTCAGGCCTGTGTGGTGGGAACTGGCCTGGCCAGGCTGTCAGCATTCCCTTCTGCAGAGTAAGATTTGGGGCAGCTTTCTGCCTGAGCAGTGGTTCTGGGCATCATGTGACAGGGGATCCGTGAGATCAGTCATGCGGGCCTGGGTGCCGTCCCCTCCCCCAAGGCCGCCCTTCTGAGCGGCTGTTTTGTGTGGTCATAGTGGGCGGGGCCCCCCAGAGAGCTGGTGAGACCCCCAGAGGTGTGAGCTGACATTCACTCTGAGCAGAGCCTACTGTGTGCTGGCACGATCCAGAGTCCCTGTCTGCTTGGTGATTCCACTCCGAATGGCAGGTGGCTAAGTGCTGTGAAAAATCAGTACATGGTAGTAGGGGGTTGGTCGTGTCTGTGGGGCTTGTGCTGGGGCAGAGGCCAAAGGAAGCCACCTCGAGGGGTCCTGGAGAGTCCTCTGGGCACCCTGAACACCCATCGGCCCCACCTCCCCTCCCCTAGACCTTCCCACCAGGACAAAGTCAGCCAGAGATGCAGGATGCGGGTCTGGGTCTCCCAGGGAGGCTCTGAGCCCTGGGAGGAAGGCAAGACCTCAGTTCCCAGTGGGGCTTGTCCTTCCTGGGCCACGGCCAGTGCTCCTGGGGCTACACCTGCCCCAGGGTCCAGCCTGTCCTTCCTCGTGCAGTCACGAGTGAGCGTCCACCCAAGGACAGATTGGGCTCCAGGGTTGGGGACAGACCCCGAGCAGCAGCATAAAGTGGGGGCTTGGGGAACGTGAGAATCCGGTGTCAACACTGGCCATTGTGTGCTGCCCCCGGGCGGGCAGCGATTTATAAAAACAGCCGTGATCTGCCGCGTATCCGTGCAGTGAGGTCACGGCTGCCAAGGGCTTTGGAATTTCGTCTTCACAAGAATTTTGCTTACCAAGCCACATACTTTCCTGGTCATCAATTTGATTGGGGTAAGAAGAAAAAAATGCTTAAAAAAAGCCTCTGTGGGTTTTGTGTGAGGGATGGAGAGGGGGAGGCAGAGAAATAAGACTTCAGGGCCAGAAAGGCAGGTGTGTGTGTGTGTCTGTATGTCTGTCTCTGTGTTATGGCCCTCACACTTGAACCCAAAAAAGGCAGGTGTGTGTGTGTGTGTGTGTTGTGGTCCCAGTTAGATCCCTGCAGTGTCAGAGCCAGGAGCTGCACGGCCACTCTGCAGCTCCCTGACCTGAGTCCTCAGTGGTCCTGTGGACCAGGGCTGGGGGCAGTGCAGAAGGACGTTCCTATGCCAGCATCCTACCATGGTAAGAAGCACGGGGGCCTCTACCCCTCTTTCCCTTTTAGCTCTGCTGAACTGGACCAAATGTCCAAAAGGAGCTCTACCAGAAGAAGAGGGAAATAAAGAAAATACAGACGAAGTAAAAATAGTACAGGGCACATTCTTGATCACAGGTAACTGGTGTCAGGCAGGTACCTTCCCCCAACCCTATCCTTTCTGTTTCTACCTGGGCATCTGCCCGGTCCACCTCAGTGTAACTCGGACACAGAGGAGAGGAGACACATCCCGGGCCAGGGGTACTCGATGTGACCACGCCATTCATAACAAAGACCATGTGACTTCTGTCCCCAGCCCCCACAGGAGGCTGTCCCTCACCGGCGCCGGCCCTCTGCCACCAAACGCCCACCTCCTCTAGCATTTGACACCGAATCAAAGCGAAAGGCAGGACACACGCTGATCACACATGTGCAAGTCGTTATCATCGCAGGGTTATGAGCTTATAAATCCCACTCAGTGAGGGGCGAGCTCCCAAGGCTGAAGGAAGGTCAGCCAAGCCCACGGTGGGCCCCTTGGCCCCAGGTGGAAACACTTTCCTTCTAGGGCCCCCAGGGCCTGCGAGAAGCTTTCTGCCTCCACCCACGTAGAAGAGGCCGAACCCGGGACCGGCCTGCGTTTCCTGATGAGATAGCGAGTGCATTCTGGTGAGATGTGAGGGAGCCGGTCCAGCCATCAGACTCGTGGCTTCCTGTCCTCTGTGAACTGGCCTGGCCTCTGGGGGGAGGTTGGGGGTGGAGGGCTGAGGACGTGAACCCCACCGTCCGTGTTTTTCTTGGCAGCTGGGCACTGGCAGCTACCTTCCACCTCTGGAAGGGCCTCTACATGGACTGGCTGCAGATTCAGGGAGAGTCTGCGCTGATCCAGGTGGGGCAGACCCTGAAGGTCTAATCATGGGAGGATCATAGGAGATAGGACGCCCCCCCTCCCAGAGGGCCCTGCTGGTCAGAGGGGCGAATGCACGGCCACTCTGCAGCTCCCTGACCTGAGTCCTCAGTGGTCCTGTGGACCAGGGCTGGGGGCAGTGCAGAAGGACGTTCCTATGCCAGCATCCTACCATGGTAAGAAGCACGGGGGCCTCTACCCCTCTTTCCCTTTTAGCTCTGCTGAACTGGACCAAATGTCCAAAAGGAGCTCTACCAGAAGAAGAGGGAAATAAAGAAAATACAGACGAAGTAAAAATAGTACAGGGCACATTCTTGATCACAGGTAACTGGTGTCAGGCAGGTACCTTCCCCCAACCCTATCCTTTCTGTTTCTACCTGGGCATCTGCCCGGTCCACCTCAGTGTAACTCGGACACAGAGGAGAGGAGACACATCCCGGGCCAGGGGTACTCGATGTGACCACGCCATTCATAACAAAGACCATGTGACTTCTGTCCCCAGCCCCCACAGGAGGCTGTCCCTCACCGGCGCCGGCCCTCTGCCACCAAACGCCCACCTCCTCTAGCATTTGACACCGAATCAAAGCGAAAGGCAGGACACACGCTGATCACACATGTGCAAGTCGTTATCATCGCAGGGTTATGAGCTTATAAATCCCACTCAGTGAGGGGCGAGCTCCCAAGGCTGAAGGAAGGTCAGCCAAGCCCACGGTGGGCCCCTTGGCCCCAGGTGGAAACACTTTCCTTCTAGGGCCCTCAGGGCCTGCGAGAAGCTTTCTGCCTCCACCCACGTAGAAGAGGCCGAACCCGGGACCGGCCTGCGTTTCCTGATGAGATAGCGAGTGCATTCTGGTGAGATGTGAGGGAGCCGGTCCAGCCATCAGACTCGTGGCTTCCTGTCCTCTGTGAACTGGCCTGGCCTCTGGGGGGAGGTTGGGGGTGGAGGGCTGAGGACGTGAACCCCACCGTCCGTGTTTTTCTTGGCAGCTGGGCACTGGCAGCTACCTTCCACCTCTGGAAGGGCCTCTACATGGACGGCTGCAGATTCAGGGAGAGTCTGCGCTGATCCAGGTGGGGCAGACCCTGAAGGTCTAATCATGGGAGGATCATAGGAGATAGGACGCCCCCCCTCCCAGAGGGCCCTGCTGGTCAGAGGGGCGAGCAGACTCCTCTGTGTCCCTTGTCTGAGTGGTGACACTGGAGCCTAGCACGAGGCACTTTGGGGACCAACACCAGGCCCTGGTGGGGGATCTGGCAAGCTGTCCCGCACAGGGAGGAGGTGGGGCCCATGCCTGGGGAATCTTAGCCAAAGTGCAAGGATTGAAGGATGACCCTCAGCCCAGAAAGTCTGCGGCTCAGAGAGGTGGCCACCGCCTCACTTCCCGTGTCCTTGCTGCTCCCAGGGCCTCCACCTTCTCCTGCTCCATCTCACAGACTCACAGGTGTCGATATTAGTGGGCCTGGGGCTGGAGTCCCCCCGCCTCTCAGCCCAGCACACCTGGACTGAAGTATAGCTCCCTAGCCCATCCCGGGGCAATGAGCCCAGCCAGCCTGTGACTGTGGACAGATGGAAACAGGTGGAACTGAGTTCATGGGAACTCTTCACCTTCCCTCCTGGTTCTGGGATGCCAGGCTTCTCTCACGGAAGCCTTTTCTGCGGCTTCCCTGGTGATCCAGTGGTTAAGACTCCACACTTCCACTGGGGTGGTGCAGGTTCGATCCCTGGTCAAGGAACGAAGATCCTGCATGCCACACAGTGTGGCTAAAAAAAAAATTGTTTTTAATAATAAATGTTAAAAAAAAAAGAGTCCTTGCTGGGTCCCTTCCCTGAGTTCATTTTCAAGTCCTCAAAGGCTGAAGAGGTGGGTGGACTAATTGTTCAGTTCACAGCAGGGTGTGTCTGTGAGTGGTCAACTCTGGCCAGAGGGCTCTTGGGTTTGGCCTTGAGATGAGGTCAAGCATGACAAACCCATGAGGATGTTCCTGCAGGCGCCTGCCCACACTCCTGCCTGAGACCCTTGCCGCCTGCCACCAGGACCAGAGGATGACCTGAGCCCGCAATCAGAATCTCTCACCAGGATTTAAACCCAGCTGTGTTGGGGTCTCGGCACCGGGCAGTGGACACACCCCTGCCTGCGAGGTACCAGACCGTCCTGGGGGGAGACCCTCAGCCCACAGGATGCCCTACTTCAGGCCTGGTTCTTGTTTGCTCCTGGCATCTGTCAGGATGACAAATGTTGGAGCGATTTTAAAATCTGGATTTAAAGGGCCTTGTGAAGGAAATGAAAATCAGAGCAATTGAAACAAACTTGCTGGATCCTTTGGGGAGACAATTGCTGGACTGAGGGCCGCTGTGGGCGGTCTTGGCTGTCACGGCCCTGGCCAGGCCAGGCCAGCACTGTTGGTCCTGGACATGGGAGGAAACAGGAGGGAATTTGATCATTGTTATTGTTCAGTAGCTAAGTTGTGTCTGACTCTTTGCAGCCCCATGGACTGTGGCATGCCAGGTTTCCCTGTCTTTCACTGTCTCCTAGAGTTTGCTCAAACTCATGTCCATTGAGTTGGTGATGCCATCCAACCATCTCATCTTCTGTCGTCCCTTTCTCCTTCTGCCCTCAATCTTTCCCAGCATCAGGGTCTTTTCAAATGAGTCAGCTCTTCACATCAGGAGCTTCAGCTTCAGCATCAGTCCTTTCAGTGAATATTCAGGGCCAACTTCTTAGGATTGACTGGTTTGATCTCCTTGCTGATCAAGGGACTCTGAGGAGTCTTCTCCAACACCAGTTTGAACGCATTACTTCTTTGGTGCTCAGCCTTTTTAATGGTCCAACTCTCATATCTATACATGACTAGTGGAACAATCATAGCTTTGACATATACATAACCTTGTCAGCAAATTTGTCCATTAGGCTGGGTGAATTGGCAATGACAGGGAGTCTGGGGTCAGGGAGGAAGATGAAGATGGTCCGGGCAGAGTGGATGTGGGGAGCAAGCGATCTTGCATCTTTGGAGAACCTAGAGTAGGCTCAAGGGCCATTTTGTTGAACTGAATCCCTTCAGCACAGTTTCGTGGAGTGTGAACAGAGGGGCAGAGAGGGTCAGGAAGAGGAGGTCACGGTGGGCTGGGACAGTGCGCATGGCTGCTGAGGCTGCAGGAGTCTCAGGAGGTAGGCTGGACAATGCACACTTCCTGTCCCTGGGCTGGTCAGCCTGGTACAGTAAAGGGGCTGGGGAGGGCAGAGAGTGGGCCCCCACCTCCTATCCCCCAGCATGGGCCTGTCATCCATGGGTGCCTGGGATGTCCATGGCAACTCCAGGCAGCTCAGAGTCCAAAGGCAGCACCCTGGACTTCAGGACAACCCTGAGACTCCAAGGTCGCCCCAGAAGCTGTGTCATGGGCATGGTGAGGAGGCCACCGCCGTGATTCTGCCAGCCTCAAGACCAAGGACGAGAGTGTCTTGAGTCCTTTGACTGGGAACCTCAGAAACCTGATTGGGTCTGTAGCCAGCCAGGGGATCTGGGGAGACCCACTGCTGGGAGCAGGGTACCCTGCCTCCATCTCCCCTCAGGTGAGAGGCTGTCTGGGACACAGACCTGAGCCTCAGGCAGCCCCTCCTCTCATTCTTTCCACCCACCCGAGGTCTCCTCCTGGGGCTCCTCTCAGAGCTAATCCTCCTCCTCCTCCTGAGGGTCCTCCCTAGTCCTCTCCCCAACTCTTCTCCTGGGACTCTTCCCCTCCTAGGGTTCCTGCCAAAACTCCTCCCCAGTCCTCCTCCCCAGCTCTCCTCCCGGGGCTCCTCCTGAGGACAGAGTCCAGAAGACTCAGGTCCCATGGCCAGTGGTGATGGATGCCCTGTCACAAAGGAGGGGAGGCGTGAGAAGGGATGAAGTTTCCCACAGGCCCGGTTTCCCTCTATTGGCATCACCTGTCGCCCCTCCAGGGGGCCCCGTGGAAAATGAGGAACGTCCAGGTGGGCTCAGCTGTGCTGAGAGGCCCCCAGATGGAGGGTGTGAGGTGGGGGTGGCGCATGAGACACTAAAAGGAAGGTAGATGGTGGGCAGTCCCGGCAGAGGTGGGGGCGGGCCTGGGTCAGTTTGACCAGAGCAGAGATGTACTAAGGAGAGGGTCAGTGCTGAGGATTTGAAAATAAAGCCTTTATAGTCTTAAACAACATGTGACAAGTGTGCTATGAAAGAAAAAGGAAAAAGTCATAAAAGTAAAAATAAGTAAGAGAGATGAGCCATCATCCCGTCACCTGTCACATGCAGCCAGTTCAGAGATGGCTCTGAGCACCCTCATCCCTGTGGCCCGTGTGCTTCCTGATTAAGACTTCCAAACGGGATTTAGTGACAAGGCTGGGGTTTTGGAAGGAGGATGAGGCAAGTGTGGGAGACGGTGGGGGCTAGAGGGCCCTGGGCTGCATGTCTGGGGAGCACGGGGATCAGGAGGCTGTGAGGTTCCCGATCAAGGGGAACTTCCTCAATCATCCGAGCTTCATTTGTGCAATGGAAACACGGAGTGCAAGGCACGAACCGGAACCTGCATTCTGCCTACGGCCCAACCACTCAATGAAATATGCACTATTGTCATGCTCATTTGCTCAGTTGGCAAAGAACCTGTCTACCAATGCAGGAGACATGAGATTCAGGTTCGATCCTGGACTGGGAAATGACAACCCACTTCCCTCTCCTTGTGTGGGTAATCCCATGGAGGGAGGAGCCTGTCGGGCTACAGTCCACAAGGTTGCAAAGAATCGGACGCAACTGAACGCGCGCACACACACACACACACACACACAGGCGCACGCGTCCTCATTGACAAGTGAGGAAACCATAACAGAGAGGGTGAGTCACTAGGCCAAGGCCACACAGCTGAGGAAGTAACTCAGAATTTTCAGGCAACACTCACAACAGGTACTGTACACATAATGGTTGTGATGGAGCCTGGTCAGCTCTAATTGAGGTCTCTGCTGCCCTCAGTGAGTTTGTAGTGAGAGGTCTCCCCTCTCCCGGACTCCTCAGCAGCTCAGAGGAAGATGACCTCGGCTTGCCAGGCCCCAAGGCTGGGCAGTTCCAAGTGGCTCCTAGGGTGATCGCTACGTGAGGGTTGTCCTGGCCTGTGGACCCCTCATGTGCTTGTGGGGTCCAATTGTCCCTTCCAAGCTGGCCCACCAGTCTCTTAACCCAGAGGTCTTGGTCCAGCTGGCTGGAGCAGACTGAAAGCTGTTTCGACCCATCTGGCTTCACTTTAGAGCGTCCCTGGCTGGCCGCTCACAGCAGAGATCGGGGTTAGAGGGAAGGTCCTCCCCAGGCCTGCTGACTGCCCTTGGATCTCAGACCTAGTGGGCCCTATCTTCTGCAGAACCGGAAACAGGGCAGTCACCCCGGGGCTGGCGGGACAATGACCAGCACGAGTCCAGGTCCTGCAGCAGGCAGGAAGTGTCAAGGCCAGGCTCGGGGGACTCTGACCGGCTGTGGATTTGGGCAGCCCCTCGTCCCAGTGGCTGCGGTGCCCACCTGCAGCGTCCATTCGTCCCAAGCTGAGCCTGCGTGGCCAAGCCGGCATGGCAGGCACTCTGCACACATCTGGGCGAGCACAGCAGGCCATGGCGTGGTGGTGTCATGGCCCAGGAATGCAGGAAGACAGTCTGGGGTTCTGGCATGGAGGCATGGCAATGCACCAAGAATGTGTCTCGTAGAAAGATAATTATGCGTTTGGGGAATATGCGTAAGAAACCCGGTAGATGCCACCGGTTCTGTTTATTTTACCAAAAGCCGAGTCGACGGCAAAGTGGCGAGCTGGGAAAGCATCTCTCCCCTCAAGGAGATGAAAGATGCTGGCGGGTAGAGCGGGCTCAGTGGGGAAAGATGTGCATTTGATAACTTCTATTCCATTGTGCAAATGCTGCTGCCCCTTTCAGAAAACTTGGAAATCACAGCAAAGATCAGGCAGGGAAAGCAGCGTGATCTCACTAGCAGAGCTGACAACCCTCAGCCTGCTGGTACTTTTCTTTCAGAATCGCTTAAACCATATGTCTGTGTGTGTGTTTATGCATACATGCATGTATTCCCATGACGGGGTCATGTATATGTTTAAACATTTATTTTATTGTGGTAAAATATACACAACCTAAAATTTACCATTTTAACGTGTACAGTTCGGTGACATTAAGGAAGTTCACACTGCAGGACAGCCAGAGCCCCCGTCCATCTCCAGACCTTTCTCATCTTCCCAAACTGAACCTCTGTCTCCACTGAACACCAATTCCCCTTTCCCACCTCCCGTCTCATTTTCTCTCTTTATGATTTCATCTACCCTAGGGACCTCCTGTGAGTGGAATCACACTCTATTTGTCTTTCATTGACCACAGTGCCCTCAAAGTTCACCCACGCTGTAGCGTATGCCAGAATTTCTTCCTTTTTAAAGCTGAATCATATTTCATTGTTCAAATTTTGTTTACCCATCCATCCATGGATGGACACGTGGGCTGTTTCTATGTTTTTCTACTGTAAATTACCCTATGAACATGGGTATGTAAATACGGTGTAATCTTTTGTTTCATACAAAACACGTTTCCTCTCTTCCAAAATGTTCTTGTTTCCTGTTGCATCCCAGGGACCCAGGAACTGGCAGAGGTGGCTCACTTGGAACCCATGATATCCTGGGTCTTCAGGGTTTCACGTTTGGAGGGTCAGGTTCTCTCCAGCCTCGCTGCCCACCTGAGTCTATTTCTTCGTTTCCTCTTCTGAGGATAAACGTGTGTGCCAGTTAACTCTGACAGCATGACGGCTGCGCTTACAAACTCTGTTCCTTGGTGGGAGATGCCACTTCTGCCCTTGGGCACTTTAGGCCCACAGACTCCCAGACAGAATGCAGGGTACTGGGAGTCCCTTCCTCCTCTGCTGCTTTCTCTGCTGACTGAGAGTGAGAGAGGAGGAGGGTAAGGGCTCCATCCTCTGCTGGGACTCCCGAGGGAAGACAGGCACAGGATTCCCAAGCCTGACTGCAGGGAAGGGGCCTCGGCTGGTCTGGGTCTTGGGGCACTCAGCGTAGCTGGTCCCTGTGCCATTTTTGTTTCTCCAGCACCTGCGCACCCTGGCAGTGAGTTCCTCATGAGGATAGATTCTGTGAAGGATTCATTTCCTTTTTTCCCTACGAAAAGGAGTGTGGTCAGGCAGAACATTGAGATAGAAGTAACCAGATAATAGCAGAAGTTAGACTTTAGACCAAAGTCTAACCAACAGGAGAACTTACAAGATGTATTGTGAAGCTGGACAGGAGAAGGTTTGCAGAAGGGCTTTGGGAGAGGCCCATAGTGGTCTGCATGGGGGGAAGTGCTTGATGAGAATGGGGTACAGGACCCTGTGAGTCCCCGGGAGATGTCAGAGTCAGGGGCACCCTGGAGGAACCTGTGTGGAGCCTCAGAGAGGGTCCTTGTCCCTCCCTCAGGCTTCCACTTCCTGCGAGACAAGACGCTGCACCCTAGCTCTGGTGCGCCTACGCGTGAATCTCCAGCAATGAGTGATACTTGTTTCTGGGTGTGTCTCGGCCTTCCCTGAGTCAGGGGATGTGAGATTCCTTCTTCAACACTTTTGAGAACAGATTTTGAGGGGCTTGTTTTTTCAAATCACAAAATGAGACTTCACTGGTGGTCCAGCGGTTAGGAATCCTCTTGCCAATGAAGGGGACAATGGGTTCGATCCCTGGTCCAAGAAGATTCCACAGGCTGCAGGCAAACTAAGCCCGTGTACTGCAACTTCTGAACTCTCTCTCTTGAGCTGGCGAGCTGCAACTATAAACACCTGCACACCTAGAGCCAGTGTTCCACAGAAAGAAGCCACCGCAATGAACAGCCTGCTCACTGCAGCTAGCATGGCCACTGCTTGCCACAACTAGAGAAAGCCCACGTGTAGCAACAAAGACCGAGCAGAGCCAAAATATGTCTTAAACTTTTTAAAATAGATAAAACCACAAAATGACTATTGTTCTCCTACTTAATAAGTAAAAAAAAAAATACCCACTGGAGTCACACCCCAGAATCATCTATTTAATCTTTGGTGTAGACCATTCTCTCCACTTGTAAATACACACAGGTATGTTTTCAGGCTTTTCAAAATTAGGCAACCTTATTTCTACTGTTTTCTGGCTTGATTTTTTAAGTTTAATGTCTTGCAGACAGATTTCTGTGACGACACATGAAGGCTAATAATGGCATCAGATTTATTTTGCAAGTACAGTTGATGGACACTTAGGGTTTAAGTCTCCTTTTTCTCCTTGAATGGATAAGGAAGGCCATGATGACCTGCTGACCCTTCTCTCATTCTGTCCTTTGCACAGACTCTCAGAAGTGTTAGCCTGGGGAACAGAGAGGCAGCTTGGTGTTGGAGTGAGAGGATGTGCCTGGCCCCCCAGGCCCTAGCCACTGGCTCACAGGGCAGGGGGCTCCTGAGGTCCTACTGCTCAAGGCCCATTGAGGGCGTGGAGTTTGTTGCTGTCCCTGAACACCAGGGAAGTTCGTTGCATTCTAAGATATAGAGCCCTTTCCTGGTACAGAGAAGGTTCTAGAAGGAAAGAGGAGGCTTCATCTCTCGGTAGGCCAGACCCTTCTCTCCCCAGCCCCTCTCTCTGCTGCAGAGTCTTCTCCCCTTCCTGGTCATCACCCCTGTCTGTGTGGATACCAGCCTGTCTCCCACCACCTTCAAGAAGGCTAGCATCAGAGAGTGTACCCAGGGAGTCCCGCTCACTGGCCAGCCTGAAAGGCCATGGTGGCTGATCTCTGTGACCTCAGGGCCAAAGGCCGAGGGGAGGGCCAAGCGGAGGGCAGGGCCTCAGGAATGCGGGTGCTGAGGGCCCACGGGCATCACACTGGCCACTGTCATCCATGCAGACCCTCAGGGCTGCTCCTCAGGTAGGGGAACTTCCTCCCTGTCCTGGTTCCAAGACTTCTCGGGCCCCACCAGGCCCGTCTTGGAGACCAGTCCGCCTACCGTTTCATGTCGGCTGCTCACTTTGAAACCCAAGAAGTCTGATGATAATATCGCCCGGGACAGAGCCGGGTCTGCTGCTAATTACCATTTGACATTCTGGCTGAGTCCAGCGTGGGTGGGGGGGGACCATGAAAAGCTTATTCATCTGGCTCAGGGTGACTTCAAATGCAACTCCCCCTCCATGGGCAGCGGGTGCCCCCACGACGGACGCCTGCTGGGTGTCCAAGGCTGGCTGAGAGGGAGAGGCTGGTTGGAGGTGAAACAGATGAAGATTCATTCTCTGCAAGAAGGTGCCGCCTGTTTCTCACAATGGGGGCTGGTCTGGGCTGGCATGCATCTCTCTAAGACCCAGGAACCTCACGGGGCTTTTAGGGAGTGAGTGAAAACCCCAGAGCTGAGGCATGTGGTCCTGGCAAGGGGCTCCCAGGGCAGGTAACCAAGAAGGGTGTGCGGGCTGGGTGTGTGTTGTTGCCTTCAGGGAGGCAAACACATTCTCCATCCCCCTCCCCTCGTGCAGCTAGAGATATACCAACTGACAGGCATGGGCAACCGACAGGCGTGGGACGCGAGAATTCCTCTTGTAGATCACCATCTGATCTAGAAGGGCCTCCACACTGGTTCTCTCTCTCTAGTGTCTGTGTGTGTATTTTAGGAAGATTTTGCTCTGCTGTTTTTCCTACATGGTGGTTTAGTCACTAAGTCATGTCCGCCTCTTGCAACTCCATGGACTATAGCCTGACAGGCTCCTCTGTCCACGGGATTCTTCAGGCAAGAATACTGGAGTGGATTGCCATTTCCTTCTCCAGGGAATCTTTCTGACCCAGGAACTGAACCCAGGTCTCCTGCATTGCAGACAGATTCCTTACCGACTGGGATATGAGGGAAGCCCGTTTTTCCTACATAGACAAACTAAGTGTACAATTTTGTCCTTTATTTGGGGCTGAGCATGAACAGCTTCAGGTCCATTCGTTCTCCTGCCGAGTATTAGCCATCCCATAACGTGCCTCCTGAGAACTGGGTACCAGTTCCCCTTTCTCTAGATAGATCACATTCCTCTAAAGTAGTCAGTGGCTGCACGGGAAAACGATCGGACATCCAGAGCCCTGATGCTCATAGTCAGACACTCCCTGCCTGCCCAGCTCCTGCAGGGTCCCTCTGGACACTCCCTAATTTGGACGACCCAGCAGCCTGTGGGCCAGAAGCTCAGAAAGGGCCAAGCACATGGGCACAATGGAGCACTGTTCAGTCCTGAGAAGGAAGGGCCCACCGGTACATGCTACGGCACAAGGAACCTGGGAAACCCACTGCTGACATGTGGCCACATGTTGTACCTTTTATGATCCCGTTGATATGAAGCATCCAGAGCAGTCAGACCTACAGACAGAAGGCAGATTGGTGGCTACATAAAGCTGAGGATGGGGAGTGACTGCTAATGGGTACAAGGTGTCCTTTTGGGGTGATGACAATATTCTGAAACTAGATAGAGGTGATGGCTGCACAACATTTGAAGGACTAAATAATTTTCTACGTGGATTTTTACCTTAATTGAAAGAAAAAAAAGCTGTTTAAAAATTCCCTGAGGCCAGAGGCCCAAAGTCCTCCAGGGCTGCACACCTTTATTTACTGGAAACTAGAGAGAAACTGATCCTGGAAAAGATTAAGGGCAGGAGGAGATTGGGGAGACAGAGGATGAGACGGTTGGATGACATCATCGACTCAAAAGATGTGAGGTTGAGCAAACTTCGGGAGACAGTGAAAGACAGAGAAGCCTGGCAGGTGCAGTCCATGGGTGGAAAAGAGTCAGACACGACTGAGCGACTGAGACTGAGCGACTGAACAACAAGAATCTCAGATTCAGGGTGTGACATTGGAATGTGCCACTTCCCCTCCAGCACTGACCCTCCCAATGGCACTTAGGTGCTTAGGAAGAGTGGAGCCAGGATGGGAGGAGGTGGGGCCAGGAGGGGAGGAGGTGGGGTCAGCAGGGGAGGAGGTGGGGCCAGGATGGGAGGAGGTGCGGCCAGGATAGGAAAAGGAGGACCCAAAGCAATGAGAAAGGTTTGGAACTCCCATTAGATGTCGCCTATAAATAAAAGTGAAGTCACTCAGTCGTGTCCAACTCTTTGTGACCTCGTGGACTGTAGCCTACCAAGCTCCTCTGTCCATGAGATTCTCCAGGCAAGAATACTGAAGTGGGTTGCCATTTCCTTCTATAATAAAACATGTGTATGCACCCACACACGTGTGTGTATGTGTGTGTGTACTCAATCATGTCCAACTTTGCAACCCATGGACTGTAGCCCACCAGGCTCCTCTGTCCGTGGAATTTTCCAGGCAAGAATACTGGAATGGGTTGCATTTCCTAGTCCAGGGTATCTTCCTGACCCAGAGATCAAACCCACGTCTCTTGAGTCTCCTGCATTGACAGGTGGATTTTTTACCACTGTGCCACCTGGGAAACCCCCTAGTAAAATATACTAGGTTTAAAACTATGTCTTATTTGTAAAAGTTTATGGTATGTCATTTTCATAAGTAAGTATATTAAGAATAACCAAAGCATGTTTGTTCATCTGCTTTCATTTTCTGAGATCTTAAGCTGTGCCAGTGCTGTCTCATGCATGGCCCTCACGCAAATAGAGCTGATTGGTTGTGAGAGGCACACGCAGAGTTTAAAGTTCTGGGAGTAAAACAGCAGTCCAGGGAAATCATTCAGAATGTGTCCCCCGATCAGACATGATTAAATCTCAAGGGTGTGGAGTGGGGTTCATAGGAGGGCCAGGTGGACCAGGCCTGCAGCCAAGGTCTTCAGAAGAGATGCGGAAAAGTAGTCAATCCTGGAAAGAGGAGGGGACCCTGTGGGTTAGGGCTGGTGGCTGAGCCTGAGTTGCTTCCAAAGCCTAGGGTCAGCTTAGGGCATGACAGTCCCCTGCTGCCCAGCATCCCAGAGGGAGGAATTCTCCTTTGTGAGGTCGGATGACGCTTGGGTTCCCTTTTAGGTGACGGGTCACCATGTGTCCCTGCCTTTGAAAGCGTTGGCTGTTTGGGCTAAAAAGCCAGGCCCTGCAGCTTCTTCCACTTGCTGGCAACATGTCCTATTGCAGGCCAGGGACACAAGAGGAATCAGGACTTTTGCTCAGAGCTTACAAATTCAAAGTACAGCCAACACTATTTCATTGCCCTGTAATTAGCTGTGAAGTGACAAGAACCTGGACACGACCCAAATGATAAGCATAGGGTGATAATCAACACTGCTCTGGTTTGTATGGAGCCTTCTGCAGAGTTCTAGAAGAGTCTGGGGAGTCCCAGTCACGTCCAACGGGATGAGTAATACTGCAGCTTGAAGACTAAATATTCCTCCAGCTCCCTCTTCTCCTCGGGGTTGCACAGCTCTCCCTGGGAAGAGGGTTTCATGTCTGAAACGGGCAGCAGGGTGCAGCTTAGCCAAACTGCAAGCCAATGAGTCGGACAGACACCCCTGTCTTCTGGCCCCTGGCCTGAGCCCAAGCAAGTTGGGCTTGTGTCCTGGCTAAGCTGGAGGCTGGAGACTCGGGGGCCAAACACCATGGGTCCCTAACACCCAGAAGACTGCTTTTTAGATGTTTAACAACCGATGCAACTGAACTGAACTGAACAATCAATCAACTGTATTACTTATAGGACAACGCTCAAGAACTCCCCGCGTTTCTGGTAAATAACGCACCTCTCAGTGCATGTGTGGTTCAGCCACACTAGTGATTCCATCTCTGTTTTGTGGGTCAACACTCTCCCTCGCCCTCCCTGGCCCTCCCCACAGCACTGCCCAGGGCTGAGGACCAGTGGCTTTGCAAGGATTTTTCTCCTCCGCCTCCTCCAGATATCACCCAAGAGGAGCCCGGGGGTCTCCATGACCATCACGGGAGGACAGTGCCATCCATTTGAGAGGAGCAGGTGGGGAGGGTCGGGGAGAGTGACATCACACTCCAGCAGCCCTGAGTGACAAGTGTTGACGATATGAGCCGCGAAGATTCCTCAGTGGCAGCAAGCACCTCGGTCCTGAGCGCCAGGCTGCATGCTCAGCTCCCCTTCACCCCAGACATGCACATGCTGGCCAAGCTTCGATAGGAAGCTGCGAAGGGGTCTTGTAGGCAATACTGTGTGCCGTTGTGAAATCCAGTCGTCTGAAAAACCATGTTTCTTTTGTATCGTCATTCACAAAGAGGATGAGGAGGAAGGAGAGACAGCAAAAGAGAAGAGTTCACTCCCCAAACCAATGCTTCCCGCAAAACCAAAAGCCTCACAACAATTATCTCTATAGATTACCACCATTTTCTCCCGAAGAAATCTGAGATGGGCAGGAAGGGAGGAGAGGAGTGTGCCTTACTGAGGAGGGGTGTGTCCCTCATTGAGGGTGAAGCGGCATTGGTCTGCCTTCCCGTCAATCTTCCTCAAGCCCTTTCATGTTGGGAGTTTGAGGCAAGGCAGACTTTATGGGGCTGCAGGGCGTTGGGTGGGGGACGCAGATCAGATGCTATTTGAATCTGAGCAGTCTAGGCTTGAGTGCAGGAAGAAGCCTGGATGGTGGAGGCAGACTCAGGGGTCTGCATTTTCTGTGAGTTTTTCTGAATCTTTGTTCAGGGCTGGGTAGTCCTAGCCCCAAGTCCCCGTCCAGTATTTGTACAGTGACATTAAACATCGGGAGGTGTGTCAAAGTGCTGGAGAAAGTCTTTTCAGCTTTGGCAGTTCCATTCCACCCCCACCCCCCGCCCCCGCAACACACACACCCGGGGTCATGAGCTGTGTTGTGAACTTGCTGGAAGTTCAAGGGTGAGCAGGTCTGGCATGCCTCCCACGCTCCACGGTCAACAGTAAAACCCGGACACAGAAGGACCCTTTGCATCCAGTGCCAGCTGTCCAGTGGGGTGCCCTCTGAGATGCAACTAGCTCTCATTCTCAACGGCATCTTGGGGCAGGAGCTGGGGCGGGGGGATGTCTCCAACACTGAGCAGAGCACTGCCCCACAGAGGCTGCTGGTGTCTGTCCTGTACTCGGGGCATCAGCCTGTGCTGGAATCTTGGAGCCGCAAGGATAGCAACATGCTTGCACTCTAGTGGGTGACTGGCCTCTGTTCTGTCGCTTAAGGCAGGCATCTGTCTTCCTTAAACGCCCTCCTTGGGGAGAGTGAGTCAGAAAGGCAGGTTCTCAGCTCACATCAGGGCTGCCACTCAAGGCTGTTCAACTTTAGACCAGTTGCTTGGCCTCTCGGGGCTCCTCAGGGAGCAGAGAAGGTGGGCATAGAGAGGGCCTTCATCTCACAGCTCCCTCTGCTGCCTTGTTTCCACTTTCACCCCTGTTGACGGTGTTTTGCTGATGGGGAGGGGGCTGAGGGGCCCTGATGTGGACAGAGGGGTGCCATCCTCAGGGCCACTGTGGCCCAGGGGTGGGGGCAGCCAGGTTGGCAAGGGAGGGCATGAGTCCCTCCATGGTGGGGTCTGAAGAGAGAAGGGTTGGGGCAGGGAATGTGATATGGGGTGACAGGACACAGCGGGTTCCTGTTGCAGCCCTCAGGATGTCGCCCTGCCATCCAGCGTCCACGCTGCCCTGAGCCCTCCTCTTCCTGAAGCTCTGGGGGTCTTTCCAAGACAGGGCATGTCAGGGCCTGGGAGGGGCCTGCCTTGGAGGCCTTCTGGCTGCGGAGCTGGGCAAGGGGCTCAGTTCAGACCTTCTGTGTGACGCTGTGGGGGTTTAGCTCAGGGGCAGAGCTTTGACTGTAGAGTTTCGGTGCAAACAAGATGAGCAGGATATTTCTAGATGACTCCCTCAGCCAACCCGGGGTGCGGCCGGCTGTCTCCACGGCAGCGGCCCCTCCCAATGCTACTCCGGAGCTCTCGTTAGCTTGGGGACCTGTGTGGGGTTGCTGTGGAGCTGGGGACCCGCGGGGCCTCTGGGGCCAGAGACTTCAGACCCCTGGTGTCAAAAGTAAATTAAAGGCAGGTGAAGAATGTGTGTGGGGGCAGCCAGGGCCCCTGGACGACTGTGGCCTTGCAGCGCCAGGCGGCTTTATGGGCCCTCTTACAACTGACAGGCAGCCCTGGTGGGCAAACACTGAGAAAATTGTGATGGGAGTGGAGGACTGTTGACCAAACATGAAAAAAAGGGGCCCAAGCCTGAGAAAAGGCCAAGAAGGGCAAACAGAATGAACACCGACCCCAGCTCCTGCTGGACCGTGCTGACTGGGGGCAGCACTGGCTAGGGGGGCAGTGCCCGCTCACCCCCGAGGGTGGGCACCATCTCCCATGGAGGCTGGGGAGTGCGGGCCCACATCAGCCCCGCCTGTCCTTCCTTAGAGACCTTGGAATTGAACAAAAATCAAGCAGGTTTCGCACCTGCAGGACTTGTCAGAAACCTTAGCCTGTATTTCTTGTGAATCTGCTTAAGCAGCGGGCCCAGCAGTGGGGCCTTGGATGTGGGCATGATGGTTGTGGAAACACCTGCAAGTTTTTGACATTACTCTGCAGAAGGTGGGGACCAGTCCCTTGCCCCTGAGTGCGAGCTGAACTTCGTGGTCTGATACCAGTCAGCAGAAAGCGGAGGATGGAATGCTAGGTGCTCTCTGGGGCTTGGCCAGAGAAAGGGCCGCTCTCCCAAGGAACTTACACTCTGGGGGAAGCTAGCTGCCATGGTCAGAGGACATTCTAGCAGCCTGAGGCTTGTCCTGGGGAAATGGGCCTCCACCAACAACCAGCAACAGCCCCAGCCATGAGAAGGGCCACTCTGGCAGGGGAACCACCAGCCCAAGTCAAGTCTTCAGGTGAGATGGGCTGAGACCACAAAGCAACACAGCTTTGTGGCTTCCAAATTCCTGATCCACAGCATCTATGTGGCCAGTAAGCGCTTCTTAGTGTTTTAAGTCACTAATTCTTGTTCTGCAGCATGTATGCTTAGACGTTCTAATGTGGCCGACTCTTTTCGATCCTTTGGACTATAGCCTGCCAGGCTCCTCTGTTCATGGGATTTCCCAGGCAAGAATAATGGAGTGGGTGGTCATTTCCTCCTGCAGGGGATCTCCCTGACCCAAAGATCAGGCCCATGTCTTCGGTGTCGCCTGCATTGGCAGGTAGGTTCTTTACGCCTGAGCCATCATGAAGCCTTGTAGCAGCAGCCAGCAAACAGGTTTGCGTTTGTCCTGTTGGAAATGGGGAGGCGTGGGAGGTACAAGGAACATCAAGATGAAGAACCAGGAAAGAGCAGGAGAAGCCATCGGGACAGCAAGAGCAGGACGGGGAGAATGTTCTGGACCCAGGGTGGTCCTTCCCAGGCCTGTCCTCAGTCCCCAGTGGTGCTGGGAGACCAGGTTTGTGAAGCATGGGATTCAGAGGCCCGCTAAGCTTTCTCCCCGGATCAACTGTCATTACAGTGCACGTGACATAAAAAACATGTTCTTAATATTCATGCTTAATTATTTTAATAAAGAAATGTGGAAAAGTTTGCGGTGTCGGGGAGGGGTCACAGGACAGGCAGCAGAAAGGAGCATCCTGAGGCCCCAGCGGAAGCAGAGGGGCAGGTCCACGGGGAGGCTCCGGCCTCCCCGACGTGGAGACCTGGGCTCAGGAGGCCGAGCACAGCTGGGTGGTGCAGAGGGAGCCTCTGAGAGCAGAGTGGAGTGGACGCAGGTCCTCACCAGTCTGCTGGCTACAAACAAAGACAGAGGATAACAAGTGCTGGTGAGGGAGGAGCCGGGGAAACGGGAGCCCTGGTCGCTGCTGTGGGGGACAGTCTGGCAACTCCTCAAAGTGTCAGATGGAGTGACCCTGGGACCCACAATTCCACTCCCAGGCATAAGCCTATAAGAAACGAAAACCTGCACCCACACAAAACCTTGTACGTGATGTTATTCATATAAATCCCAAGTGTTATCAGGAATAATGTGTGTGTGCGTGCTAAGTCGCTTCAGTCACGTCTGACTCTGCGACTGTAGCCCGCCAGGCTCCTCTGTCCATGGGATTCTCCAGACAAGAACAGTGGAGTGGGCTGTCATGCCCTCCTTCAAGGGATCTTCCCAACCCAGGGATAGAACCTGCATCTCCTACATCAGCAGGTAGATTCTTCACCACGGTGCCATCTGGGACGCCATTAGCAATAAGTACATAATCCAAATGTCCATCAGTGGACAAACAGGTAAACAAAACACAATCTGTCCACACGTGGACAGTTATTCAGCCACACAAAAGGAATGAACTGCCAACCAGACGGCAACGTGCGTGACCCCTGACAACGTGATGCTCAGTGAAAAAGAGCCACAATTCCATTTATGCGAAACGTCCAGAAAAAGCTAATCCACTGAAAGAAAGAGATGTGTGTTTGCCAGGGGCTCCGAGAGGGGGACTGAGAGTGACCACTGCTGGTGTGGGGTCTCTGGTGTGTGATGAAAATGTGCTGAGATTAGGTGCTGGTCGCACAACTGTGTGAATGAGCTAAAGACCACTGAATCATACACTTCAGATGGGTTGTATGGTGTGTGAGCTCTCTCTCAATGAAGCTGTTTGACAAAGAAGGAGAGGCAGATGTCAAAGGAAAGGAGAAGGGGAAGAGGAACATGCAGGGCAAGAATCCACGTAGATGGGCAGCTGCAGACAGGAAGGTGGGACCTAGATGTCACGAAGCCATGCCAAGTGCCGAGGGGGGACCCCGCGCTGCAGGTGAACAGCCTCACCAGAGTAGTGCTCACAATGCTCACCTGCAGTAGTGCTCACGTCTGCAGGTAAATGATCTCACCTGAGTGCCAAATGGGGCCCGTGTCTGTAGGGAATGAGCCTCACCTGATACAGCCTCACTCTGAGGGAGCAGAGAGCCTGCTGCTGCACAAAAGACAGCTTTGGGCTTTTCTTACCAGCCAGCAGGTAAGGGAGCACACATGTGTTGGAGCATTTTGCTTAACCATAAACGATAAGGGTGCTAGGAAACTATTCTGTAGAGCCCAGCTCTTTTCTTAGATTATTTTGGATTTAAAAAAGGAGGCAGAAAGGTCAGCTTTCTGAATGGTACGTCCTTCCCACAAACGAAATGGGGGAAACTGTTTGCAGACGGCAATGTGTCCTTTTGTCAAAGGTGGTGCTGGAAGGAGATGTGAATTGTTTTTGTTTTATTTGGGAATAGGGGATGGGAGTAGGGCTGGGGGCCCAGAGGTCTGTGGATTGATGGAGTGAAGAGCATGGCTTGGGTTGAGTGATGGTGGCAACAGTTGTGACTGAGGCAACTCCCAAACTAGGAAGACACGGTGGAGGAGTTGATGGAGGAGGAGGGGGCCCAGACAGGAGGCGAGGGGTCCACCCAGATGCATGCCCAACATACCTGCAGAGGAGGGTCCCTGGGACAGGACTTGGAGACTGACAATGTGATGGGAATCTGGAGGTGGTGGCGGGAGGACGCAGCAGAGGAGGGCAGGCGGCCCTGTGACTGAAACCATGGCACTTGCAGGAGGAGTGAATTGACACATCAGGATGGCATCAAGGAGGCAGCGCCAGTGCCAGTGTCTGGCTTTGTTTGGTTTTTAGAAACATTTTGGAAGCTCAGAAGCACGGAGCGTGGAGCGAGCAGTCTGGCGCAGGTGTCGAGGGTGGTTGCGGGCCTTGGGAGCCGGGCTGGGAAGCCGTGGAGCCCTCAGAGCCAAAATCCCTGTAACAACCAGGAAAACAGGACAGGGGCCATCACAGCAGGTTGGAAAGGGAGAGGGGAGATATTGAGGGGCCGAGAGCAAGCATTACTACCTCCAGAAGAAAGAGTGTTGCAGGAGCTCCACGCAAGCTCGTGGAGAAGCACGGGGCTTTGTCTGGAAATGAGGCTCTCACGTGTGCTTGTCCCCTCGGGGCCACAGTCCACTCTCGCACTGGTCCTTATTTGGGGCTGGGGTTGGGCACCCACGTGAGCCTGGGACACACATGTGTTGGAGCATTTTGCTTAACCATAAACGATAAGGGTGCTAGGAAACTATTCTGTAGAGCCCAGCTCTTTTCTTAGATTATTTTGGATTTAAAAAAGGAGGCAGAAAGGTCAGCTTTCTGAATGGTACGTCCTTCCCACAAACGAAATGGGGGAAACTGTTTGCAGACGGCAATGTGTCCTTTTGTCAAAGGTGGTGCTGGAAGGAGATGTGAATTGTTTTTGTTTTATTTGGGAATAGGGGATGGGAGTAGGGCTGGGGGCCCAGAGGTCTGTGGATTGATGGAGTGAAGAGCATGGCTTGGGTTGAGTGATGGTGGCAACAGTTGTGACTGAGGCAACTCCCAAACTAGGAAGACACGGTGGAGGAGTTGATGGAGGAGGAGGGGGCCCAGACAGGAGGCGAGGGGTCCACCCAGATGCATGCCCAACATACCTGCAGAGGAGGGTCCCTGGGACAGGACTTGGAGACTGACAATGTGATGGGAATCTGGAGGTGGTGGCGGGAGGACGCAGCAGAGGAGGGCAGGCGGCCCTGTGACTGAAACCATGGCACTTGCAGGAGGAGTGAATTGACACATCAGGATGGCATCAAGGAGGCAGCGCCAGTGCCAGTGTCTGGCTTTGTTTGGTTTTTAGAAACATTTTGGAAGCTCAGAAGCACGGAGCGTGGAGCGAGCAGTCTGGCGCAGGTGTCGAGGGTGGTTGCGGGCCTTGGGAGCCGGGCTGGGAAGCCGTGGAGCCCTCAGAGCCAAAATCCCTGTAACAACCAGGAAAACAGGACAGGGGCCATCACAGCAGGTTGGAAAGGGAGAGGGGAGATATTGAGGGGCCGAGAGCAAGCATTACTACCTCCAGAAGAAAGAGTGTTGCAGGAGCTCCACGCAAGCTCGTGGAGAAGCACGGGGCTTTGTCTGGAAATGAGGCTCTCACGTGTGCTTGTCCCCTCGGGGCCACAGTCCACTCTCGCACTGGTCCTTATTTGGGGCTGGGGTTGGGCACCCACGTGAGCCTGGGCCATCCTGACTCTCGTCCAATGACATGCAGCTGACGGGAAGGGTCCCCCGGCCACAGGCGGGACAGGAGAGCATCAGGAAGTATAGTGACTGAAATGGTCATAGTGATTGAAACGTGATAAATAAATTACAGTGCATGAGTCCATGACTATCCAGAAAAGAAAGAAAACTTGGAGGGGGGGAAAAAATAAGGAGCTCTCAGTCACCTTTGGGAAATGCTCGAAACCAACTCATTACTCAAAAAAATGGGTAAGGAAAGCAGCAGGCATTTATCCTGCTTTTCCTGAATGAACAGTAACCACCAGTCGACAAGAAGGTTCTTAGAGAAACACCCAGCTGACAGACACAGGGGAGCAGGGAAGGTAAAAGCAGCCTTGGACAGCCCTGGACCCTTGGTCAAGGGCAACATCCTTGAGGAAGCCCCCAGGAGACATGCCGGGAAGCCCAGTGAGGATGTGCTCTTGCTGAAAAGCGAACCTGACGTGGGGCAATCTCTGTGTCCATTACAGGCTTGCAGGAAATACTGGCACAGAAGGATAGCCAGGCAACCTGGGGACCCAGCCTGCTGGAGCCAGAATGTGGTACATCATACAGGGTAAGCAACAAGAAATTGCTTCAACAAGAAATTAAAATGGAGAGTGTTATTCATAAAGCTTGGGGCATATTAACACATTGCCTTTTTTAGACTCTGGATTCTGATGTTTAAAAACAACAGCTGTATGAAATGAGACAACTGGGGAATTCTGGACATGGGCTGTTTATTTGGTTTTAAGACTACTAAATTTTTAGGTGATAATGGTAGTGCGGTTAAATTCTTTAAAAGTGCGTCTCTTTTGGCAGCATTTACAGGCAAATGTGGTATGTGTGAAGGTGGGGCAGAGACGGAATAAGACAGGACAAGGGTTGAGTATGGCTGAAACTGGGTAATGGGACATTGGCCTCATCATACTGTTTGGTCTACTTTAGCATTTATGTTTGAAATTTTCCATAGTAAAAACATTAAAAATCGATGCCCCCATGGAGCTTACAGACGCTTTGCTGTGCATGTTTGTGAGGCGGATAAATGAAAACACTGCACCGTGTATTAATTCAAGAGGGAGGGAGGGTATGTGTAGCGGGTGTTATGATTTAAGTTGTGGGGCGGGTCTCACTGAGAAAGTGACTGGAGATAGGGATTGGTGGGGGTGAAGAGCAGTCCAGTCAAGGAGTTGGACGTCCAAGGCTGAGGCTGCAAAAGGAGCAGCCTGCCACCCAAGGGGAGAGGTAAAATCCTAGAGAGACCTCGGCTGTCAGGTGGGGGGGATGTGGAGCCCCTGGCAGAAGCTGGCAAGTGTACCACCATCTATGGGCTTGATCAAGACCAAGGGTGCAAATCAGCTGACCGGAGTCTAGTCGGTGAAAAAGGCAGAGCAAATAGGGGCTGGCCCAGGGCTGGTGGTGACGTGTGGAGCTAAGTTCTGAGAAGCCCAAGGAAGAAGGGCATCACCCGGATGCCACCCTAGGGGTCAGACTCAGGGGAAGCTGCCCACTAGGCCCCCGCCCCCATGGTGGCAGTTTCCTCCTCTGGCTCTGTGTTCCGTTCCACACACTCTCACCTCTGGCAATACCCAGGGGGTGACTGCAGCCACCTTCCAAGTCTTCAGGATGAAGCAGCAGCCCGAGGGCTCTGGGACAGGTCCTCTAGCCGCTTCCCACTTGCGTGGGGGCAGCGGCCCCCGGCAGGGCCAGCCGTACTCGTTCCCCTGTTGCAGGCGTGAGGCTATTGCAGTGCCCTCATGTCTCACATCCTCTGAACGGCTGTGGTCAGACGGCTCCCCTGGCCCGCAATGCGTCACTCCCAACCGCTTTTCCTGCCGCACCCTGGGTTCCGGGCCGCCCGGGTCCTTGGAGAACCGAGATTCTAGCTCAGCCTCGGCGCCTCTGGAGGCATCAGCTGGAACTTTGCCCCGAGAGGGTGAATTGCAACACAGGGAGATAAATGGCTGTGTCGGCATATTTCCACCACGTGCTCAGTGCTGGGCAGGCCTCGCATTAAAGCAGAAATGTGCAGCATCAGCAGGAAACATCTGCATGGGGTGGGGATGGGCTGCCAGGAGAGACAGTCCCGCGCCCTCAGACACAGCTCCTACAGCAGGTGAAGCCCAGCCTGACCCGGCCCGGGAAGGGGGCTGCCTGCAGTGAAGCTTGAACGGGGAGGGTGGGGAACCCCGGGTGGGCTGCTCAGGTCTGGTCTCCATCCTTCCACTCTGGCAGTGGGGCACCAGGCGCCTGCCAGAAGCTCTGTTTCCCTGTGAGTTTGGTAGGAGGATCAGCCCCTCGTGGGCGGTGAGCAAAACTTCCTGTTAAGCAGCATCTTGGGCCTCATCCCTAGGTTGTCTTGTCCATATGCTCCTGTGAAACACCCCTAGAGACACCTCGGCTGTCTGAGCCCTGAGTGCTGCTGGACAATGGTGCTGCTGGCTGTCCAGTATGACAGCCTCACAGCTGTGGAGGCAGCCAGGCCTGGGTGGTGTGGCCAGGTGGGGTCTCCTCCTCGAAACAGCCCCTTGTCCTTGTTTCATGGACGAGAAACTAGGGGAAGATGGTGAAGCGTTTGGCAAGGTTGGGCCAACTCAGGGCTCTATGGGTCAGCTGGGCTCACCGCCACCTCTGACCTGAGGTTTCTGTGATAAGCTGACAGCCATCAGTCCCTTTATCCACACCCCTTGCTATGGACAGTCACTGAGAATTCACCTCCCGGAACTCAGAGCCGGTGGCAGTGAGGGTCAGAGGTCAGGATCAGGGACAACTGCAGCCACCCACATCTGCTGGCTTGGGTTTCGTAGTTCACACAGGAGGTCGGAGCTTATCCCACTTCGTCTCACACCACAGTGAGATTTACTGTGGTGTTTGTGAAGGGAGTGGAGGGCTCTGGCCTCATCCGAGGTGGCCAGCTTCCCAGGGCCTGTTCTTCTCTAAGTGATGCTCTGCATTCTGGTGGATGCCTGGGCGTCTATGGAAATAGCCTGTTTGTGGTTTTCGGATACTTATGTTGTGTGATTTATAACTTGGTCTATTTCACAGCTGCACAAGATCTGCTCCTCAAGGAGAACAAGCTTCAACCAGAATCTAGCAAACAAGCATTTTAGCTCTGAATTTCAGGGACCAGTTAAGGATCCCTCCCCCCAAGTCTGAGAACTGATCAAACTGACTTAGTCTTGCCTGATCCCAAATTAAAAATAAAGCAACTGCAAAAGTCACCACTGTCATCACTTAAGAGAATGAAATGAGAAAGGAGGAAGTTGCAGAGTAAAAGACACTGCTCACTGCAGTGGTGGTCAGCCCTCACCGGCACAGACATTCAAGACTCTGCCTCGCTTCCCTGAGCAGTCACTGACCAGCTGAGGGTCCTTGAGACCTCAGAGCACTGAGAGGTATAAGGAAAGGACCCTCGGCAAGTGCTGTGTCCTTCAAGAAGCTGCCTGCAGTGACTCAGGTTGCCTGGTCTCTCCTGGGCAAGACCGTGGTCACGTCTGTGAGGTCACTCCCTTTGCTGCCCACTAAGGGGCCCATTCCCCAAAACCACGCCACGGTATGTCCTCCTCTGGGGTAGGTGGGAGCCAGGCCTCTCTCTCTCTTTGATGGAAAAAGTCAAACTGTGCTTGGAGGGACACTGTGGTCATGAGAGAAGTCCCACCCCCCGCCCCACAGAGAAAGACGTTGCCTGTAGCCCATCTGAGGGAGGGGGCCCTGCTCAGCGACACCTCTACTCCACCCGACTACCCTGAGAGGGCAGGGGCTGGGGGTGTCCCTCCCTAGGGTGCTCCTAAACCCCACGGACATAGGGTCCTGGAGCCCCAGAAGGTCTCATGTGTGCATTTCACCTGTATGTGGAGTTTAAGACGTGATTGAGCATGTGTGTCCGGCAGTGGATACCTCAACAATCACCTTTGTTTACTCATCTCTTGAGGCTAACGTCACACTGCTCGTCACACTGCTAGAGGCCATCAAGGCTTCTCTGGGTTTCCGACAACTGAGCAGCTTAAGCCAAGCGTAGGGGGAGGAGCCACGCTGAGAAGGGGAGGAGCCATGATGTGAATGGGAGGGGCCATGGTGAGAAGGGGCGGGGCCATGGTGAGAAGGGGAGGGACCACAGTGAGAATGGGCGTGGTCACGATGAGAAAGGGAGGAGCCACAGTGAGAAGGGGCGGATCCGGCTCTGAGCGAGTCTAGGGGCAGTCCTGAGCCCAGCGGGCGGTCCTCTCACCGTGAAAGCCTCAGATGTATGACATGGTGACCACGTTTGCTTCAGGATTTACCGACGGATCTGCGATTTTCCCAAGGACGCTTTGCTGTGGGTTTTACAGTGAAAGAATCCCTGGAAGATGTATGTTGGTGCCCGTGTGCTGAGCTTTCACTCTCCGTTCTGCTCACTGCACTTGTCCTTCTCCCCAGCCACTGGGCTGTTGGACCCTGGTCATCACAAAGGGACTCGGAGATGGCACAGGGTTGCCTGCACTACAGATGACCACCCAGCCTGTCCCATGGAGCCCTGCCGCCACCCCCACCCCCGAATTCTTGAGCATGTGGAAGACAGGTTCCTTTTTCTCTCCCTTTGCATCCTAGGAAGTCACTACCACAGCCCACATTTAAGAGATGCACAATTCTTTTTAATTTAATGCTGTTTCTTTCTCTTTTTTTGGCAACTCCACGTGGTTTGCAGGATTCTAGTTGCCCAACCGAGGATGGAACCCTGTGCCCCCTGCAGTGGAAACACGGAGTCACAACCACTGGGCTGCCAGGGAAGTCCCTCACTGCTGTTTCTTGAAGAGCTTTTCCTTTTGATACTAAAGAACTTTGTATTCTTTTCCTCACCTGCATAGTATTCCACTGTATGTACCTGCCATCACTAATTTGACCAGTTTTCTCCTTAGTATACAAATTTGACCAGTTTTCTCCTTAGTATGGAGAAGGCAATGGCACCCCACTCCAGTACTCTTGCCTGGAAAATCCCATGGACAGAGGAGCCTGGTAGGCCGCAGTCCATGGGGTCACTAAGTCGGACACGACTAAGCAACTTCACTTTCACTTTTCACTTTCATGCACTGGAGAAGGAAATGGCAACTCACTCCAATGTTCTTGCCTGGAGAATCCCAGGGACAGAGGAGCCTGGTGGGCTGCCATCTATGGGGTCGCACAGAGTCGGACACAACTGAAGCGACTTAGCAGCAGCAGCAGGATGTAAAGAAGATTGAATTGCATAATTTTTTTTAAAAACTAGGATGTAAAAGTTTTATGAGAAACTATATTTAATACTCTCAAATTATCTCTCACAAAATACTTATTAATTACAAAAGAATAAAAGTGGGGAATCCAAGCTGATACTATCTTCAGCAAGTGATCCAAGTTGACATTATCTGTAATGAGACAAATAGATATCACTTCCCTCTTGATATTGTTACAGACCAGGGTCCTTGAGCTCTTGAATCAATAAAAATTGTTGAGAAGCCAGACATGGAATTCAGACAAAGCTTTACTGGGACTCGTGCAGCACTAGGGAATAAAAATAAGTAATAGGTGCCCTTTGCCCGCTCTCTGAGGTGGGTGCGCTGATTCCTAAATGGTGTGAGAGTGGGGGCTGATCAGTGGGTTGGGCTGGAGGGGCCACTTAGGTGGTGGGTCCACCCCCTTGGTGATGCTGTGTGCAGAGATCCTGTGGGGGACCCAGCTTTTGCTCCTGACCCCTCAGAAATGACAGTTGGTTTGTGACCTTTCTGTATCTTGTTCATGGTTGGACCCAACTGAGCAGGTAGGCAGTACTTTAAGTCCCTTGTAGTTTCTTTGTATTCTGTTGCTCCAGGAGACAGATATAAGTGCAAGCAACGAGTCCCAGGTCCCAGCCTATCTCAATATGATACACTGTGAAGGACACAGCATACAAATAAATATATGGTTATATACATTACATATATATGAGAGAGAAGAGAACAGAGAGAAAAAGCAAATGTGTTAAAATATTAACTGTTTAGGGAATCTGGTAATTCTTTGTAACATCTCCAAATTAAATTATTTCAAAATAAAGATCTTTCAAATTAAAGACGTAAAAAGCCTGCCTATCCCAGGATTATAGATATATTATCCTGTACTTTTAACTTAATACTTCATCTTATTTTGTTAGTTTGGCTTTTTAAACACCTAAATTTTTCCTCTGGAGCATAGTACCAGCTGGGAATTTAACTTATGTCTTCCAAATATGAACATACATAATTTTTCAAACATTAGGTTTATTTTTAATGTAAGTACATATGATGATTGTTCTCTTAATTTTAATAAAGTTTTCAAAACCAATACATGAATTTTGAACATATATTTTTTAAATTCATTATTAACTTCACTAGGGCTTTTAAAAAAACCCTCCATCAAGTTCTTCTACACCCTAGCAGGTCTCAGATCCCAATTTCCCATTTTCAGATGGCAGCCCTATTTTAAAAGAGCCAGTTTATACTTAAAATGTGTGTCCAAGTACACACACACTCACACACATAGACAAATATAAAGAAATTTTTGAAGCACCATTTCACATCTACCATCAGGAAAAATAATGAACAAATTCATCGTCTCATTGTAACTTTACTATGAAAGACAGTAATGCAATATCCCATGCCATATTTTAAATATAAATATCAGTAAGTGATAATACTGACAAAGCTTAAGACTGTTCAGAGATATTTAAAATGTAAGGCTCAAATAACTGTAGATTCCAAACATGCTATTTAGTGATCAGTTCCTCTCAAACATTAGTTTTCACATAGATCTGATAAACTCTTAGAAGTGAAATTGCTGAGCAAGAGCCCTCTGTCTACCGGAATTTGTACCATTTCACCACCTTCCCGTGTTCCCGTGCTGCCCACCAGTGTATGGGTAAACTCTAGGCTTTTGTTAATCAGATATATGGAAAACGGTTTCTTGATATCACTTTGAAATTTATTTCTGTTATCATGAATGAGTCTGAGCGTATCATGTGTTTTAGGGGCTACATTTGTATTTCTTTTTTTTGGTGAACTATTTGTTCACTGGTGTGTAAGAGCTCTTTGAATATAAAGATTAGTCCTTCCTACATAGTATGAATAGCCTGGTATTGTTCATCTTTGTACTTTGTGTTGTCGTTATTTTGGCTATTAAAAAGTTTTTTAACTAAAACATTTTCATCTTTTGTTGTTTCTGGGTTATTTTAGGTGATGAAAGATGCTTTTTTAAAAATGCTTTCCTCTAGTACTCTCAGGGTCTTACTGCTTTATATTCACATTTCTGATCCTTTTGGAATGATGCTGGTATCTGGTGAGAGGTATGTGTCTAACTGGTCACCTTGTTGCTTGAGGAGCATCTATTCATAACGTCTTGTTGGCACCACCTTTACACACAGCAGCATCCCCTGTTCTGGCCTCTGTTCTCTTCCATGATCTGGCTAGGTGTATTCCAGGAGGCAGGTCACGTCCCGTCCCGTTTTGCTGATTAGAACATCAAGGTCCCCGGGAGTAGTATCCTCCAAAGGTCTCCTGGGCGGGTGGCTCGGCCAGCCTGTTTCTTCACCAGGGTGACTTCTTACTCCCCCATCCTCCCACCCCCCAGGAGTGACCAGATGACAAAATGTCCAGGCTCCTTATCTGTGTGCTGAGATCTCAGACGTTTCCATGTTATCTAGGGCTCACAGAGGCGCCATGCAGCCCGCTGGCCGCAATGCTGGTCTCAGAGAGGAACAAGGTTCTGTTGGGGTTTCACAAGATCACTCTTTGACCTGAGGGTGAAGTTCAGATGGTGCCAGCTCCCGGTCTTTCCTCCCTTCTCTCCCCAGCTGTGTGTGGACAAGGCTGCCCGATCCCTGCTGGAAGCCTCCTTGTCTCTCACCCGAGCATGTGTCACCTGCTCAGGTCAGGCTTTCCTGACTCCTCTCCCCTTCCCCAGGCAGAGTGACCGCATCCTGCTTGGACCACTCTGCCTCCCAGGCATCATCCTTGAACTGCAGGGAAGTGTTTGCTTGTCTTTATCTGAGTCTGAGCTCCTGGAAGTCAGGGCTGGGAGTCTCTTTTCAGCCCCCAGGGCTCATGAAGTGAACTGAAGGGTGTTGAGGGTTTTAGGATAGTTCATGAATTGCTAATATTCATTTCCACCTAGGACAAGCTGCGTGTATGTACAGCTGTTTGAGTTCTAAACCAGGCAGCGTATGCCTTGGTGCTAGCAGTACATGGCCTTGGTTCTCTGACTCCTCTGTAGCCACGGAGCAAAGGTGCTTGGCCACAGCACAGTGGTTTCTAGAACTGGGGAAGTCTGTGTGGCCATCCTGAGTTCCTACCCCGCTCTGTCCCTGTACCCCTGTGTGCCCACACCCTACCCACCAAAGCCCCTACTAGGCAAGTTACAAAGCAAGTAAATCAGTCATTCTCTCCAAAACTCCTCTTTCTCCTCCTGATACCCCTCGGACGCATCTTCCTTCCCTTTCCCCCAACTCATGGTCAGCAAATCCCTTGAATGTGTGAGGTCTCAATTTAGACCTTAGAGGCTGTTCCTTCCTGAGGATATGGGTATTCTGATAGGAGATTCTAGGAAATCAGTAAATGCCCTCTACCCAACTCATTTGCCCAGCCAGCTTCAGACAGCTGAGAGGATCTGCTGCACCCTGTGATCTCACAGTCAGGACGGTTATGCCCTGGTGCTGTCTCCCTGCCCCGAAGCACGGTGGAAGGAGACAACAAAGACGGGAAATCTAAAGAGAAGCTATAGCGTTAAATGCTTTGATAACTGATTTCATGTTGGTGGCTCAGACAGTAAAGAACCTGTTTGCAGTGCAGAAGACCTGGGTTTGATCCCTGGGTCAGGAAGATCCCCTGAAGAAGGGCATGGTAACCCACTCCATATACTTGCCTGGAAAAATTCCATGGAACAAGAGCCTGGTGGGTCCTAGTGCGTGAGGTTGCAAAGAGTTAGACACCATGGAGCAACCTTCACCTCACCTAGTTTTATCTTGCTAGGGAGTTATATGTCAGTCGTAGTCAAAATACCAAGCTGCATGGTGTATGAGTGATGACGAATTCTGAAGTTTCCACCTGTGATGCTGGGGTTTTAGCGGTGATGAAAGAGTGGAGATTTGTCCTGGGCAGGGGAAGGTCCCCCCGGGGTGGCTCAGATCATAGGCAGGAAACCCCAGCCCGCTCCCCGTCCCTCACTCTCGCTTCCCGTTCTGTTATTTGCGTGGTAAGATGTCAGGGAGTGAAAGGGAAGTTGGAGGGGAGACGTAGCTACACATGAAATACATCAGGATGTACCAGGATGCACTTTTCCTGGTGATTAATACTCTTTTGTGTAACTTTCTCCCCCGAAGAATGCCTGAATAGGATCCAGGCAAATGAAAGAGATTAGTCTGGGTTGTTCAAGGGTCCTTAATATCTCACCCACAGAATCACGTGGAGCTTATTCTGAGTTCACTTTCTCCTCTTCCTCTCATGTTACTTACTTGAGAGCTTCATCCCTGTGGGTGGGACCTCACAGCTTCTCCTAGGAGCTGGCTGCCTGTGGTGGCCTCGTCCACTCGAATCAAGCGACATTACTATCCAAGAGAGTAAGCCCATAGACACAGCAAGGCCCCAGGAGATGGCTGGAGCCCTGGGGTGGGGGGAGGGACCTGCATGGTGGCTGGGGTTGGGATCAGCCAGGCAGGACAAGGACAGGAGCAGAGGACGTGTACAGGGGTCCCCTGAGAAGTCTTTGCATCACCCACAGTGCCCATCAAAGATCTCTGGTCTCCACACTACCAGCTTACTGTCTCAAAGTGTTTACTGTTAGTTTTATAAATTGAATATAATAAATTATAAAAAAAGGAAATGGCTTCATAGTCTGTAGATAAGTTCACTGACCACCTGATTTGTGTTAACACTGTGGCTGCTTTGCCTATATAGTCTCCCCCATCCAGAGACGGCGGTGAGAAGGAGACTTCCAGAGGAGGAAGGTGATGCTTAGACCATCCTCATGTCAGAGGCAGGAAGAGCAGGACCAGGGCATCGGCTCCAGCGCCCTGACTCCTCACCTTCTAAAGTACAATTCATCTTAAGGAACCTGCTTGAATTCAGCTCTATGCTGGTAGCAACGTCCAAACCCTGCAATTTCCACTGAACAACCTGAGGGAAGACCGCATGGGTTATGATGGCAGAAAGTGAGGAAGAAAAGGAAAGGGAAGAAAGAAAAAAAATTTTAATTAAGAAAAAAAAGGAAAGGGAAGAAACCAGGCAAGGGAAGTTCAAGCTGCTGAAATGAGGCCCTTGTGGGCACGGGAGGTGCAAACAGCCTCTAAGACTGGGTCTGGTTCTGGGTTTCCCATGTAGTACAGTCGTATTTCAGCTCATGGAGAGAACAGATGTGAGATGTATTGGAAACCCACAAGCTCTGTTGGAGGATAGGGTGATGGCAGATTGTGGACTGGGTCTCTTCTGAAATTTCTGGGTCAATTATTTTTAAAGGGACATTCAGCCTTTATTTTCAGGCCAACCTTGGCGTGACACACGTCATCTTGGGATGTGGTGGGTGATCCACTGCGGAGGGACGGAATGTCACTGGGAGATTTTCTACTGGTTCAAGTCTGGGAGTGGGGGAGGGAGAGGGCACCCCATCTCTGCTTGGGACACACACTCTTCTTAAGGTTGCCTACTATGGAAGCTCATTGTTTTAAGAATAAAAGGTGAAAAAAATGTGAAAAGGGAGAATTACCTAAAACCCTTTACTGGTAAGGACCTCCCTGGTGAGTCAGTGGTAAAGAATCCACCTGGAGAAGGATATGGCCACCCACTCCAGTATTCTTGCCTGGGAAATCCTATAGACAGAAGAGCCTGGGAGGCTACACTCCATGGGGGTGCAAAAGAGTCGGACATGACTTAGCAACTAAACAACAATAGTAACTTTGCTGATAAAGATCAGCAGGCTCTAAAAGTTCAAAGAAGAGGCTCAAGTATAAATGGTATCTTCAAGAGGCTTTAAAGGCTGCAGGCATCCTGGGCTTGTGATCTCGGAGCTGGAGATGAGGGGAAAAAACTCAGCCTCCCTGGGTCAGTCTTCCAAGGAGTAAGGACCCGTGGGGAGTGCTTGCTCTGGGAAACAGGAAGAAAGAGAAAATAGTCTTCAAGAAAGAAGACACAATAAAAACTAAAAGCAATATGGATCCTATCAATGCGACACGGTTGAGAAACAATAGATCATCTATCAAATATAACGTGTACTTTTATTCACACAAAGATGTGAATGAGAGCAATGTTGACGTGGAAGGGGTGACCGTTTTACAAAAATGGGGTGACAAGTTCTCATTTATTTGTCTCCATTTGTGTGTGTGTGTCCAGTGTGATACCAAGGTGGGGAGATGGTGCAGTCTATCGCAGGTGTAGACCATAATTGGGTACCTTGTCTGTAGAGAATCTTAATAATACAAGTGCCTAGAAGTTGGTCTCCTTTTTAGCATCACCTTGCATCAGCAATTCTAAACCCTGTTAGTGATAAAACACTTCTCCCTGCCAGCAGGTACAGCTGCCACTGCTTCCTGTCTCGCTCAGCCACTGTGTATTTGCATATGATGTATATAAACATGAAGTTAAACATGGGGTACCCACACAATTTTTTGTTAACTCGGCTTACCTAGGAAGGGCTTGGGGTTGGTATGGTAGGGGAGGAAAGAAGGATCAGCAGGGCAAAAATAGGAGGAGGGGAAGAATGGGAGGAAGGGATAGTTAAGGAGCTTGAGACCAACATGTACACACTGCTGTATCTAAAACGATAACCAACAAGGACCTACTGTATAGCACATGGAACTCTGCTCAGTGTTACGTGGTAGCCTGGATGGGAGGGGAGGTTGGGGCAGAATGGATACATGCATATGGATGGCTGAGTCCCCTTGCTGTGGACCTGAAACTATCACAACATTGTTAATCAGCTGTACTCCGATATAAAATTAAAGGTTAAAAAAAAAGAGGAAATAAAACACTACAGACTCATAATGTGATAACACCTGATGACATTTTATTGAAAATTACATATGCATTTAAGTAAAGGGAAATTTAAAAAAAAAAAAAAAAAGGAAAAGATCTTCAAAGCTCTAGATTTTCTTCCCAGAAAGCCATACACTTTCACGCCGAACTCAGGTTTAGACACTCCAAAAGCCATTGCTGGATCTCCTCTCCCATGGTAAGAGTCTGCCACAGGCCTTGGGCTGGTCTGGGCTACAGTCTGATCCTTTCTACTCCTCATGTAGAGCAGTTGAAATCCCTGAATGTGGTCAGAAGACCTGGCCTGGAATCTTTTCTTGCAGCCTGCTGTCTGTGACCTTAGTTGTATGAATCCTAATGCTAAGGAGCAGTTTCCTCACCGTAGACGGGCCCCCACCTGCTAGCTGGGTGGACAGCACAGGTGAGCTTCTGGCCAGCTGGGTCTCCGCAGGTCACAGTCAACCACGGGACTTGTAAGAACAAAACATGTCTCCCATCATCACCTCCCAGGGCTCCTTCCATTAGCATCTGCCCAGGCAGAACTACGTGTTCAAAGCTCTACATATTCAGCGCTTGATAAAAGCTAATTGGATGTGAATTTGTCCACAGCTTAGCTAACTGGTGAACTAGGGATCCAGGAAAAACCCCTGGGGTAAACCTTTCAAGGATTGCAGAGCATGGCAGGACACAAGTGGGACAGGCTGGTTTGTGGACACTCACTGACGTGCCCCGGTCCCTGCAATTTCTACTCATTCTGTCTGCTGGTTTCCTCCTTTCTCCATCCTGCCAGTTTTCTCTCTGCTTCCATTACTTTTTTCTTTTCTTTACCACTTTCCTTTGATCTCTCCACCTCAGCTGGTCTTTAGTGTTTGTTGTATGTATTTTAGAAGTTTTCTGTGTTTTTAATCAAAACAAGATGTTAATCCGCTCTCCAGATCCCCCATGTAACCCTCAGGAAGTGGTGCTGGTGCTGAGCAAAGTGCAGCCAGGCCCTCACTTCACACCCTCGCTGCCAGGCCTGGGGCCGCCCACAGGAAAGTTCCTGTTGGCCTCACTGCCCCGTGGTAGAGGCCGGGAAGGCTGATGGCTCTCAGTGGCCTCGCAGCAGGCTGGACAGTCAGCTGGGAGGCAGGCGCTGTCCGTGCTCCCAGGCATTTGGGGTGTAGCCTTTCCCTTCCAGCTCAGAAGGGACCTGGGAGCCCCAGCTGGTGATCCTGTGTCCTGCCTTTGGCTCTTAGTAAACACTGCTTGGAGACTCTTCGGTGAGCACTGGGGAGGCGTAATCTGCATGGCTTGACACGGGTCATGCCTGCATTCTTCCTGAGTGGCTGCCCCCAGCAACACAAAGCTAAGAAGCAGAGGCCACCAGGAGAGGAGGCTGCAGTTGCCTAGCAGAGCTGGTCGCTGCCAGGCCACGTGGCCAGGCACCTTTGTGGGGCTTGCTGGCCGCTGGGCAATCCACACCACGCCCAGCTCCCAGAGGTGCCAACATGGTGCTCACAAGCCTCAGACCAACTGGCTCCTGGAGCTCCAGACCCCACCACACACACAGCCACAGTTCCAGGGCATCAGTGGCCCTGCAGGAGTGGAGCTGGCTGCCCCTCCTTGCAGCTGCCCTGGGCAAGCGGTCCAGGGACCATTACCCACCACTCAGCAGACAAGCCGAGGGCTCCACCACCCGATTACCCAAACTCTGGGGTTTTCCTATTTGGGCCACTTCCCCAGTCCATCCCAGAAGTGTTGTTCAGCTCTCCTGCTGTAGGATTAAGCTGAGGACTCTAGGTGTGGAGGCTTGGGCATCTTTTATGCTCTGCTTGGTTTGTAACCCTTTGTGTGCGAACAGGAGCCTGGGGGAGGAGTGGGCAGAGGGCATGTGTGTTTCAGCTCATTGGACACCACAGGGTCCCTGAGAAATTTGGGGACTGGCTAAGCTGTCGCGTAGTGACTTCCTTGGCACTACTGGCTCACCGCCTGGAGAAACTGCAACAGAGAAATGCCGAGTCCTTGAAGATCCACAGCCCAGGCCAGGGACAGTGATCCTGAAGCAGGGATGCTGACCCAGTCTGGCACCTAATGCTCCCAAGTGAATGAGGTTAAGGAGAATCCAAATGTAAGATCTGAACCATTTGGGAAATGGCCTAACAGATTGGCTTTGACTCTGAGGTATTTACATTATATGCGCTGATACAGAAGTGCCTCTCTAAGGCACTGTATTGCTCTGCTTGAAAAGTAGCGCTTCCCTGGCAGCTCAGACGGTAAAGAATCTGCCTGCGATGCAGGAGACCTGGGTTTAATCCCCGGGTCCAGACGATCCCCTGGAGAAGGGAAGATGTATACATGGTTGGGTGTGGTCTGCATGGCACCTAGAAAAGGGAGTGCAGGGAGACAGATCTGGCTTTGTTCTTCAGCACTGCTCGGAAGGAGGGTGCTTTGGCCCTGAAGGTGGGCTTCAGAACTTCCTGGGAGGCACAGTCCTGTGGTGGAGGTGGGCATCCCCACTCTGTATTAACAGTTCTTCTCTTGGGCTCATTTGTCTATTTCCCTAGTACTGATTCTTTGTTAATTTTCTGATTATAACTTGGCTTCCTTTGATTTGTTGCCTACTGAATGAGAAAATACTGATGGGCATATGAGCAGTAAATTGAAGTGTCAGCATTTGGGGTTTGTACATCAGTATCTAGGGGTTTGGTTATTGTGAGTCAGTCCCCTGAGAGGGCCACCCCTCTAGCTTCCTCCTGTCCTCACTGTGTACTCTTCTTTCAAATTGCAGCAACACTGGTTTGTAGTATCCCTGATGTTGCTTTTTACAAATAGCTTTACTAAAAAAAAAAAAAAAAAAGCTTTATTGAGGTATAATGTGCATAAAACTCATTTCAGTGTAAAACACATGCTTTTTAGCTAATTTATAAATTGTGCAGTGATCACCATAACCCTGAAAGTTTTAGAAAATTTTCATTTCACCCCCAAAACATTCCTCATGCCCATTAGCAGTCAATCCCCCAAACCCCTCTCAACTCCAGGCAACCACTATTCTGCTTGCTGTCCCTATAATGTGCCCTTTAGGGACATTTCATATAAATTGAATCATAAAAGAGGTAGTCCTTGTTTTGAGATTCATCCATGTAGCATGCATCAGTAGTTTGTTCCTTTACATTGCTGAACTGAATCCCATTGTGTGGATAGGCCACATCTTGTTTATTTATTCACCAGCTAATGAACATTTGAATTGTTTCCAGGTTTCAGCCATTATAAATAATTCTGCTGTGAACATTCACATTCAAGTCTTTGTGAGAACATGTTTTCATTTCTCCATGAGTGGTATCAAGGAGTGGAATCACTTGATTAAACAGTAAGTTTATATTTAACTTTAAAGGAAACTGCCAAACTATTTTCTGACATAACTCTTCCACTTTTTCTTTCCCACCAGAAATGTTTGAGGGTTCCAGTTCCTCTGTGTCCTGGCCAACACTTGTTATTGTGTCTTTTTGATAATAGTGATTTCAGTGGATATGAGTAGTATCTCATTGTGGTCTTTAATTTGCAGCTCTCTGATGACTAAGGAGACTGAGCATCTTTTCATGTGCTTAAAGCCATTGACAACTTTTTACTTAAAAAAATTTTTTTTATTAAATAGCAGAATATGTGAGGTACTTAGGGCTTCCTCAGTGGCTCAGTAGTAAAGAATGTACCTGCACTGCAGGAGCTGCAGGAGCTGCAGGTTCAGTCCCTGGGTTCCCCGAAGAAGGGCATGGCAACCCACTTCAGTATTCTTGCCTGAAGAAACCCGTGAACAGAGGAACATGGCAGGCCACAGTTCATAGGATTGCAAAGAAGTGGACACGACTAAAATGACTTAGCAGGCACACACAAACGTGAGGTACTTAGTACAGTTTTTCTATATATTTAAATACATTTAACTGCTTTATTAAAGTCTAATGTATATTATTATATGTTGCAAGTGTACAACACAGTGATTCACAACTTTGAAAGGTTATATTCCGTTTATAATTATTATAAAATACTGGCTATATTCCCCACATTGCATAATATATCCTGTAGCTTATTTCATACATAACAGTTTGTGTACCTCTTAATCCCCTGCCCCTTTATTGTCCCGCCTCCCTTCCTCTCCTCACTGGTAACCCCTTCTTTGTTCTCTATATCTGTGATTCTGTTTCTTTTTCGCTCTATTCATCAGTTTGCTATACTTTTTAGATTCCACATCGAAGTGATGTCATACAGTATTTGTCTAAGATTCTTTTTGATGTGGACCATTTTTAAAGTTTTTATTGGATTTGTTACAATAGTGCTTCTGTTTTATGTTTTGGTTTTTTGGCCACGAGGCATGTGGGATGTTAGCTCCCCAACCAGGGATCAAACTTGGACCCCCCTTGCAGTGGAAGGTGAAGCCTTAACCACTGTCCTGCCAGGGAAGTCTATCGCGTCTATATTCATAAAGTTTACCAGGCTACAGTCTTCTTTTCTTGTGATGTCTTTGGTTAGAATATCGAGATAATACTGACCTCATCAAATGAATCGAGATGTGTTCCCTCCACTTCTATTTTTGAATAGTTTGTGAACGATTGGTGTCGTTTCTTCTTTTAATATTTGGTAGAATTCACCAGTTCTACCAGTCAACTGGTTTTTCCTGTGGGATGATATTATTGATTGATTATCTTTACATGTTCAGATTCTATCTCTTTTTGAGTCAGTTTTGGCAATTTATGTCTTTCTCAGAATTTGTCCATTTCATCTAAGCTATCTAATTTATCGGTGTAGAGTTGTTCATAGTGTTGTTTTATATTTCTTTTAATGTCTGTTAGGTTAGTGGTAACCAACTCCTCTATTATTCCTGATTTTGGTATTTCCTGTCCTTTTTGCCCCTTCACATTGCTTCTGCTTCATAGCATCTGCTCCTTGCCTTGGAGCCTGCCTCTTAAGCTGATCCCCAGTAGCTCCCTTTGGGTGGTCGTCAAACTTGGGCTTTTTGGTCACATGCAATAACACAGCTATGCACCTAAATGGCTGGCATTAGAAAGGGCTCCGTAAACGTTAGCTTCTTCCCTTTTTTGTTTTCCTTGACCCTGAACCTATTTGGACTTTGGTGAACTCTCCACATGGCCTGGATACAAGAGTTCCAACCTCTTCCTCCGATGCTGGCTGGAGGGCAGCCGATCTGACTGCAAAGATGCCCTCTCCACCACAGGAAAGACAAACCCCCAGTGTGCTGGAGTCCAGACTCCTCAGTATTCGGCATTTCTCTACCATGTCTCCTATAAAGAGTAATGTTTGGAAAGGGGCTGGGGCTGGAGTGTGGTCAGCATAGACAGCCTGGTGGACTCCCACCTCCAGCACAGCTGGGTGTTGGTGCCAGCTTAGAGCCAGGGAAGGGTAGGGCAGGGTGGATGTCCGGGCGTGGGCTTGGCCAGTCGCCACTGCTGTGTCTGTGTGCCCTTCCTCCTTGTGTCGGCCCCAAGCCACACTGAACTGGGGCCCCGACTCACTGCTGCTGACCCCAGCCTCTGGAATGGGGAGTGGCCACAGTGAGGATCCCAGTCAGATCTGGGAGATGTACTTTACAAACAAGGGCCACCCAGACAGACCCTCCCTTCTTGGCATTTCTGTTTTCCTCTCCCTTAAGGAGCCATAATGAAAAATGTTATTGGAGTCAAATACAATCTAGTTGTAAATGCTAGTAAGAGATGAGAACATGCCTACAGACTCTTGCTCATTGGTGGGAACCATGTGGGTTTTGGCTGCTGCCCTCCTTGTTAACATTTTTATTCCTATCGAAACCAATTAAGCATAAACAGTGGGACAGGAACTCCCCAGATGAGGGGATCCTGATGGCCTGTGAGGAGGCCTTGCCTGGGAGGGCTCATGTGATCTTTTCAGCAAGAGCAGAGAAGTGCTTTGTTTTAAAAGCCGTGAATGTGGGTCCTGACCAGGCACTGCTTGCAGGGTCTTTCCCCAACTTTTGAGAGCTGCTTGTGAAGATCTGGGGGAGTCTTACTGGCTCCTCTCCAGAGTCTGGCTCAGAATCCTGCCAGTTAGAGTGACACACTGTCCAAGTACTGTCACCACGGAGCCCAGGCCATAAGCACTGTAAATTACAGCCTTGGGGCACCTTCCTGGCTGAGCTCCTGGTGGTGTCACCAGTGAGCAGAGGTGGTCTGGTTCCCTCACCCTCTCGGGCCCCCCTGTTCCGTGCCCAGGGAACCCAGCAGGGAGGGCACATTGTTCTACTGGGCCCACACCAACTGCGAAGTGAGTCCCCTTCTCGGCTCCTCACTACAGCCGCTGTCCTTGGTCTCTGGGAAATGAGGCAGGGCTTCCGTGTGTCCCTCCCTCATGTGGTGGCCACTGTGACAGGCCCTGTGGCTTTCCAGACACCCACAGCTTGGCCACCTGCCCATCCCTCCCTCTTCCTGGTAGAGCAGCTGGAACATTCTGGATCCATCTCAGGATTGTTCTTTCCCCACTGGTGGCCCAGCTCCAGGTGAACCTGCCTCCCCTCTAGAGACTCAGAGGAAATCAGACACGGGGCGCTAGGGGCTCCAAGTGTCTGCTCTGCCCAGGGAAGTCCAGGTGTGAGTGGACAGAGCCCCGGGACCATCCCAAAGGACAGGGCTGGATCCCCCAGGGTGCCTCTCCATCCTGGTCATGTCTGACTCTTTGCGCCCCCGTGGACTGCAGCAGGGTACACAGTGACCCATGAAGAGGCCATCCTGCAAAAACAGTGTGCAATCCTAACCCTCGAGCAGGGTAGGGGTTTGGCTTTGCATCTCTCCTGAGCCACATTAAAGAATCATAACTTTTGTTCTAGAACCCACTTTTCTTCTTACCCCCTCTCTTTTCTTGTGTCAGACTAATTCTGTGATTTAGAACAACTGCTCCTCTTGGGATCTGGGAAATCCACCTTCAGACAGGTTGGTACTGCGAGTTCCCCAGCCCTCGCACGGGAGGCAGTGACCGGGAGGGCAGAAGGCGCAGCTGCAGCTCCAGAGCCTGCAGGTTCTCGGCGACTAAGGAGGTGACTCTGATGTTCTCGGTTGTCCAACTCGCAGCCTGGGAGGTGGTTTCTGGGGCCGTGTCCTGGGTTTGCGGAGATAACAAATTGCCCTGCTTACGCAGCATCCACATGGCCTCAGTCCTTCCCACATAATTTTCTTCATATCAGTTTTTTTTTTTTCTTTCTGGGCTTCCCTGGTGGCTCAGATGATAAAGTGTCTGCCAGCAATGCAGGAGACCCAGGTTTAATCCCTGAGTCAGGAAGATCCCCTGGAAAAAGAGATGGAAATCCACTCCAGAGTTCTTGCCTGGAGAATCCCGTAGACAGAGGAGCCTGGTAGGCTACAGCCCATGGGGTTGCAAAGAGTCAGACACGACTGAGCAACTTCACTTTTTTCTACAAATAATGCACAAGCGAGCTGAGAAAATGCAAACAGTATGAAAGTTCAGGACGTGGGTGCTACTCCCCCGCCACCACCGCCCCGACCCTACCCCGCCTCGCATGCCCTTGTGTATATATTTTCCTATCAGAGCTTCTGTTTCTTATGGCAGAATCATCAGATCTGGAATAATCCCCGCTTTCTTCCTTGGGAATATCTTCCTACAAAGCCAGCTTCTTTCCCTCCCCCTTGACATTTGCACGCTGCCTTTTCTTCACTGCAGCCTTGTCCTCAGAGGAGCCCCTTTCAGACTTGTCCCTCTGCCTCTGGGGCCAGCCAGTGAGGTCTCTCGGGGACAGGCATTGGTCCCGTCCTGGCCCTCCAGCTGCCCTCTGGGCTGATCCCTTTCCAACCGGGGCAGCAGTGCCGAGAAGGTCTGTGTCAGGGTTGCTGACCCACGCCACACGCCTAAGACGAGAAAAAACTCCATGAGAAAAAATAACAAGTAGGCAATTTTTCTGGAACTTGAAAGTTGGTTAACTTCAGACTTGAACTTCACACTCGTAAGAGCTGAGCTGTTGTGTTTTCATGAGACCGAAGTCACAAACGGCCCTGTGAGGCGTCAGGGACACCCTGCGGTTCACGGCGAGGTCACTGCCCTTGCTGATGCTCTGTGATGCCTTGTTTACATTCTGACCCCAGACCTCCGGCATTCCTTAAATTGTTGGGAACTTGGGAGCACAGACCAGCATGGAGCTTCAAAACCCACCCCTATCATCGATGTTGGGACTTCACGGACGGCTGCAGACAGAACAGACTACGGTGCAGACAGATGCCAGTTGACCTGGGAGGGGATGGCATCCCCTCCTCCCACAGGCAGTGAGGAGTCTGGATCCCGGAGGGCCTAGGGGAGGGTGTCTGCAGGTGGACCTGCAGTGTTGACAGGCCTGGCCACAGGCTCAGGATGGTTAGCACACTCTGCCTCTACTCGGGGGTGAAGACGTGGATGTGGGAAGGAGCCTGGTAGGCTACAGCCCATGGGGTTGCAAAGAGTCAGACACGACTGAGCAACTTCACTTTTTTCTACAAATAATGCACAAGCGAGCTGAGAAAATGCAAACAGTATGAAAGTTCAGGACGTGGGTGCTACTCCCCTGCCGCCACCACCGCCCCGACCCTACCCCGCCTCGCATGCCCTTGTGTATATATTTTCCTATCAGAGCTTCTGTTTCTTATGGCAGAATCATCAGATCTGGAATAATCCCCGCTTTCTTCCTGGGGAATATCTTCCTACAAAGCCAGCTTCTTTCCCTCCCCCTTGACATTTGCACGCTGCCTTTTCTTCACTGCAGCCTTGTCCTCAGAGGAGCCCCTTTCAGACTTGTCCCTCTGCCTCTGGGGCCAGCCAGTGAGGTCTCTCGGGGACAGGCATTGGTCCCGTCCTGGCCCTCCAGCTGCCCTCTGGGCTGATCCTCTTCCAACCGGGGCAGCAGTGCCGAGAAGGTCTGTGTCAGGGTTGCTGACCCACGCCACACGCCTAAGACGAGAAAAAACTCCATGAGAAAAAATAACAAGTAGGCAATTTTTCTGGAACTTGAAAGTTGGTTAACTTCAGACTTGAACTTCACACTCGTAAGAGCTGAGCTGTTGTGTTTTCATGAGACCGAAGTCACAAACGGCCCTGTGAGGCGTCAGGGACACCCTGCGGTTCACGGCGAGGTCACTGCCCTTGCTGATGCTCTGTGATGCCTTGTTTACATTCTGACCCCAGACCTCCGGCATTCCTTAAATTGTTGGGAACTTGGGAGCACAGACCAGCATGGAGCTTCAAAACCCACCCCTATCATCGATGTTGGGACTTCACGGACGGCTGCAGACAGAACAGACTACGGTGCAGACAGATGCCAGTTGACCTGGGAGGGGATGGCATCCCCTCCTCCCACAGGCAGTGAGGAGTCTGGATCCCGGAGGGCCTAGGGGAGGGTGTCTGCGGTGGACCTGCAGTGTTGACAGGCCTGGCCACAGGCTCAGGATGGTTAGCACACTCTGCCTCTACTCGGGGGTGAAGACGTGGATGTGGGAGGCTCATCCCTCTCTCCAGGTCTGGCCAGAGGCAGGGGCACACACTGTCCTGGTCACCTACTCTTGTTGAAGGGACCTTGGAAAAGGGGACCTGGGGCAGCCCTAAGGGGAAGCACCCGAGAGGGTGACTGTGCTTTTGGCTGTTTGACGAGGTCAAGACACCTCAACTAGAAGTGTGGAAGAAAGGGTAGAGGGTCAGAATATCCAGGCAGAAAAGTGAGTGGGAGGGAGGCAAATGGAGAAGGAACAGTCCGGAGGGGTGAGGCTGGTGGGTGGGGAGCTTGGCGTGAGGAGATGGTTCCAAGTCCCCTGGGCCTTTACAAAGGACAGGAAGGAGAGATGCTGCAAGTCTGACCTAACTCATCTGCACTGAACACCAGGCTCCCTAGAGAGGAAACTGGGCCGGAACCAGAGAGGAGACCCCCGTCTGTGCAGGGAGGGGCAGGCGAGAGTACAGTTAGGGGCACACAGCTCGGAGCGGGGCCACTGGGGTCAAACTTCAAGGCTGTGTGACTCGAGGCCCCAGCGCCATCACACAGGCCGCTATCCAAGACTTTTCCCTTGTGATCTGAAATGAGAGAGGTTTTACTTGTGAAAACAAATCACTGCATTTGTGAGACACACTTTGCTCGCCACCCGGCCAGGTCCCTTTTCCTCCAGCCATGTTTTGCTCATTGTCACCAGCCCTTTTCCCCAGAGCATCACCGCAATAGGCTAATTGGAAACACAAATGTTGGGTCCCACCCCCACTTTCTCTGTTCCCTGTTTTATTACCACTTCTTCTTAAGTTTGAGTTTGATTCTTCAGTTTGCTTCTTCCTTTTACTTTCTTCTTGCGTCCTGGTTCTGATTGTTTCTGGCCTGGCACTTTTTAAAAAATTGTAATTGAACACTTCATATCTAAAGTATGTTTGCAAGTGGCTGGCCCCTGAGCCTGGGTCATATCTGTACCCCTGTCCTCACCCCTCAGGGCAGGAGGGAGGGTGCAAGGGTCCTGAGGTCATGGCCGGTCACTTCCTGCAGGTGCCACTCCTGGGAGTGGGGAGTTCAGTGGGGACGCAGACTGGGGGACAAGCTGCCCTGGGGCTCACCCACCCACCCGCTGCTGGTTTCAATTCCCTGGGGCCCTACTCAGGGCATCAGCGACTGCCCTGCTTGTCCTGCCTCCTTTTCTAGACATCCAGCCTGGACGGGGTTTGTGGCTGTGGGGGCTTCTGCCCGCTGAGGTTCAGGGTGAGTGGAGGCCCAGGGGAGACAAAGCGGGATATGGTCAGGCCTGCTCCTCCTCCAGCCTGGGGGCGGCAGGGGGGATCAGTGGATCTGTGACACCCATCCCATCTCTCTACCAACTCTTCCCAAACCTGCTCCAAAGGGACCCCTCCCCTTTTCTACACCTCCAACAGGTCCACTTCAGGCCACATACTGGGAGTCCCAGAGTTCAGGAGCCTGAATGGGCCTCCGGGGGCCTCTGAGACTCGGTCCAGAGAATCACCTGGATCTTGGGAGCCCCTGGATCTTGTCAGCTCTCTCCCAGGGACTAACGGGACACACAAGGCCCAGATGATGTTATCTGCATTAGAGAAGGACAAATGGGTTTTAATCTCATCTCCCTCTGTTGTGCTTCACCCTCCCTTCATGTCCCTCAGTCAACCCTCCAGTTCCTTCGTGAGAAACACCTTTCTCTCCTGAAGAACTCCGAGCCCCCAGGAACTGCCCACATTGCACGGGATCCAGGTGCCCAGATCTGTCCTCCCAGTAGAGGTCCCTCCAACACCAGGTGATCCTGGGGTCCCTGCCTCTACTCTCCATGTACCCTCCGACCCCTCCAGGCCAGGTGAGCCTGTCTGGGCAGTCTTTGGTGTGTGAGCCCCTGTTTTAGCCCAGATCTGTTGTGAACATTTCAGACTCTTTTGTTGACTATGATGGCTACTCCATTTCTTCTAAGGGATTCTTGCCCACAGTAGTAGACATAATGGTCATCTGAGTTCAATTCACCCATTCCAGTCCATTTTAGTTCGCTGATTCCTAAAATGTCAGTGTCCACTCTTGCCATCTCCTGTTTGACCACTTCCAATTTGCCTTGATTCATGGACCTAACATTTCAGGTTCCTATGCAATATTGCTCTTTACAGCATCGGACTTTACTTCTATCACGAGTCACATCCACAACTGGGTGTTATTTTTGCTTAGCTCTGTCTCTTCATCATAGTCAACAAAAGAGTCTGAAATGCAGTTCTTGGATGCAATCCCAAAAATGACAGAATGATCTCTGTTTGTTTCTAAGAAAAACCATTCAATATCACAGTAATCCAAGTTTATGCCCCGACCAGTAATGCTGAAGAAGTTGAAATTGAATGGTTCAAGGAAGAGCTACAAGACCTTCTAGAACTAACACCCAAAAAAGATGTCCTTTTCATTATAGGGGACTGAAATGCAAAAGTAGGGAGTCAAGAAATACCTGGAGTAACAGGTAAATTTGGCCTTGGAATACATAATAAAGCAGGGCAAAGGCTAATAGAGTTTTGCCAAGAGAATGCCCTGGTCATAGCAAACACCCTCTTCCAACAACACAAGAGAAGACTCTATACATGGACATTACCAGATGGTCAATACCGAAATCAGATTGATTATATTCTCTGCAGCCAAAGATGGAGAAGCTCTATACAGTCAGCCTAAACAAGACTGGGAGCTGACTGTGGCTCAGATCATGAGCTCCTTATTGCCAAATTCAGACTTAAATCGAAGAAAGTAGGGAAAACCACTAGACCATTCAGGTATGACATAAATCAAATCCCTTACGATTATACAGCAGAAGTGACAAATAGATTCAAGGGATTAGATCTGATAGACAGAGTGCCTGAAGAACTATGGATGGAGGTTCATGACATTGTACAGGAGACAGGGAACAAGACCATCCCCAAGGAAAAGAAATGCAAAAAGGCCAAATGATTGCCTGAGGAGGCCTTACAAATAGTTGTGAATAGAAGAGACACGAAAGGCAAAGGAGGAAAGGAAAGATATAAGCATCTGAATGCAGACTTCCAAAGAATAGCAAGAAGGGATAAGAAAGCCTCTCTCAGTGATCAGTGCAAAAAATAGAGAAAAACAATAGAATGAGAAAGTCTAGAAATCTCTTCAAGAAAATTAGAAATACCAAGGGAATATTTCATGCAAAAATGGGCACAATAAAATTCACACACGACTGAGCAACTGAACTGAACTGTTGTGAACATTCAAGGCTGAGCATCAGCTCGAACCTGAGTCCAGTCCCCGGGGTGTCCCCTGTTGCTCCTCCGTTACTCTCATCTCCATCCAGTGCTCACACAAGGCAACTGGGCCTTTTCCTGGGGCAAATTTCACCTCAGATTCAGGTCAGCATGATTCTTATTAAATATACACGAAGCTCTTCCATGGAATAGCTAAGTATAACTAATAAAACTTTATAGTAAGAGGTGATGTATATTGGTAAGTGGGGTTTTTAAAAAATATTTATTTGTTTGCTCTGGGTCTTAGTCGTGTTGCAGGGTGTCTTTAGCTTCAGCAAGTGAACTCTTAGTTGCAACATGTTGCAACATGACCACATTTCAAAGTGGAGGCAGGGCACTGGCAGCACAGAGTCTTAGCCACTGGACCACAAGGGAAGTCCTGGTGTTTTAAAAAGAACATCTGTATAAAGATTAGCTTCCCAGGTGGCACTAGTGGTAAAGAGTCCACATGTCAGTGCAGGAGATGTGGGTTCAACTCTGGGTCTTAGTCGTGTTGCAGGGTGTCTTTAGCTTCAGCAAGTGAACTCTTAGTTGCAACATGTTGCAACATGACCACATTTCAAAGTGGAGGCAGGGCACTGGCAGCACAGAGTCTTAGCCACTGGACCACAAGGGAAGTCCTGGTGTTTTAAAAAGAACATCTGTATAAAGATTAGCTTCCCAGGTGGCACTAGTGGTAAAGAGTCCACATGTCAGTGCAGGAGATGTGGGTTCAATCCCTGGGCCAGGAAGATCCCCTGGAGAAGGAAATGGTAACCCACTCCAGTATTCTTGCCTAGAAAACTCCATGGACGGAGCAACCTGGCAGGCTATAGTCCCTGGGGTCGCAAAGAGTTGGATATGACCGAGCACGGCCACACACATAAGCGTCATTCTTACTAATTCTTTAGTCACAGCTTAATTCAATCCTGGACTTAGTTCCTCTGAACCCCCTGGAATTCTCTAGAGTTACAGGGCTCCTGGGGACACAGCCTTTGGGGAAGCTTATTCTCCATTCTTTTAAAGACCTCTAATTGTTTATTTAACCCCTATTATTCACAAAGAGTGGGACCTGACTGAAGTAACTTAGCACGCACAGGCACACACTCAGTAGGTACTGAGAATAAAAGTATGACCAAGACATAATCCTGATCTTTAAGGAAAAGCAAAGCATAAAGTGTGTAAAAATCTACAGAGATTGGAGTTCCGAATCCTATTTTTCAAATTATTTTTCTCTAACTAAAAGGATGGAAACTTCTACTTGTTGTCATACATGCAGAAAGAATAGTATATTCCAAAAGACATGTAGAGCTTAAAGAAAACCAAATTATAATCACTATCTATGGTAACTGTTTTTTAGTGTCTTTAACTTTTTAAATTGAAGTTGCTGTATGCATGTATGTGCTCAGATGTGTCCAACTTTTCGTGATCCTGTGGACTGTAGCCTGCCAGGCTCCTCTGTCCATGGAATTTTCCAGGCGAGACTATTGCAGTGGGTTGCCACTTCCTCCTCCAGGGAATCTTCCCGACCCTGGGAAGGAACATAGGTCTTCTGTGTCACCTGCTCTGGCAGGTGGATTCTTGACCACTAAGCTACCTGGGAAGCCCCTTTAAGATATTATATAAGTTACAGGTGTACCATATAGTGTTTCACAATTTTTAAATGTTATATTTCAATTATAGTTATTGTAAAATATTGACTATATTTCCCACATTGTCCAATATATGCCTGTAGATGATTCTATACCTAATAGTTTGTATTGTGGTAACTTTGAATGGAGTATAAACTGTAAAAAACAAAACAAATCTGTATCACTATGTCATACATCTAAAACTAATATCAACTAAATCAACTATACTTCAATTTAAAAAAAAAAAAAAAGAAAACTAGAACACATTTGCTCTGTCCCCACTTTCCTGGTCAGGGAGGAAACATGGAAGGCGAAAGTAACTGCTCATGTCCGCTGCACTTGTCTGTTCTTGTGAGGGAAACTGGTGGGTATGGAGTGGTCTCTCACTGGGGTTTATTGAGACCTCACTGATTATTAATGAGATAATGAGCTCTGCATCTGTCCATGGCTTCCTCTGCAAGTGGGCTCCCTGCCCTGTTCCTGCACAGACCTTTCCTCACCTCTGCCCTCCACCCTTTTGTCTTTTTTTTTGGCCATGGCATGCAGGATCCTGAATATTCATTGGAAGGACTGATGCTGAAGCTGAAGCTGCAATACTTTGGCCACCTGATGCAAAGAGACGACTCACTGGAAAAGATCCTGATGCTGGGAAAGATTAAGGGCAAGAGGAGAAGGGGATGACAGAGGATGAGATGCTTGGATGGCATCACTGACTCAATGGCATCAAGTCTGAGCAAACTCAGGGAGATAGTGAAGGACAGGAAGCCTGGTCTGCTGTGGCTCATGGGGTCACAGAGAGTCAGACATGACATCAGTGCAGGATCTTAGTTCCCCGGTCAGGGACCGAGCCTGTGCCCCCTGCAGTGGAAGCATGGATTCTTAACCCCTGGACCACTGGGGAAGTCCCTGCCTTTTGTCTTTTGATGTCATTCCTGACTGGGATGTGGTGGCAATTTGTCTGCCTTTCCCCCATGCTATTTTTTCTTTCCTATCTTAACAAAGCCTTCCCAGCCTTAGGTACCTAACAATACTGTCCTGTAGCTTTACTTTCATAGTTTGGATTTTCAAACACAAGTGCGTACCCATCTGGAAGCAATCTTTTGTGTTTGGTTCAAGATACAGATCCAATTTCACTTTTTTTTTATTATATATGCGTAACCAGCTCCTGGCACCGTTCACTGGTCTGCGCTGGAGTTTCCATCTGCTTTTGGGCTCTGCCCCCTTGCCAACACCATTCTGACCCTGAAACTGATCACAGGTCTAGATAACCCTATAGGGCACGCGTTTCTGCCTTGTCCTTCATTCACTCACCCAGTAAGTGTTTACTGAGCACCTTCTATATGTCAGGAGATTTCTAGGAGATGGGAAAATGTCACTGACAAAAACAGCTGCCTTCCTTAACCCTGTATTTGAGTGAGAGAGAGACTATAAACTTTGAGTGTTTGGGGGGAAAAAAAAGAATATAGGGTAATAATGAGATGAGGGCTGTACTTTAAACAGAATGGTCAGGACAGAGTTATAAAAATAAAAAAGTAAAGGACTTCGTTTCACAGCATCCCTCCTGACTGCTGCAGCTCTCTCGGTGGCCCTGGTCACCCTCCTCCTGCCCACCCTCACCAGCCCCCTCTGTCGCTGACACTTCTCCCTGGCCTTGTTGCAGCGGCTGCCCCACTCCTGCAGACGAGCTCAGGTCCGCCCCAGCCCAGCGATGGCCCTCGCCTCCCCGACTCCTCTGGCCAGACTCCCACGTGTCCCACTTGCCACAGACGGCCACCCTCACCTCCGTCCACAACCGGCCAATGCGTCCAGCTCCGGCTGCATCTGTTTGTCCTGGCTCTGCTCCTCGGGGGCCTAGCAACCCTTTGCGGCCCTTCAGTCCTGGTACTCGGAGCCCTGCCCTCCCTCGTCCCTCACCCTGCTTCTCAATACCTTCCCCTGTCACCTTCGCTGGAGGTTGCACCCCTAAGCACACCTGAAGTCTCCAGGTCACTGCCCAGGACACACAGCACGTCCGCCTGGACAGAAGATGAAACGGTGGTTCTGAGAGGGGCCCCACCTGGATTCCAGCTTCCCATCCTGGCCCCAGTGACTGCTGACCCCCTCCTACGTGCTAACGTTTATTAAGCAGCACCATGTGCGGGGCTGGGGGGCTGGGCTGATTTCCTTCTCATGGCCGACTGTATGTTTAGTGTCCCTAAAAACCCCAGCCTGTTCTCTGTGACTTCGGCCTGTATCAGAGGGGGCTGCCACATCCACGTTGTTTCAGGATGGACTGTGGCTCTGACCCTGGGAACCTTCGTGCAAGCAGGGTGTCTCGTGTCCTGCGCCCGAGGGTGAGAATCAAGCCCGCAGCCAGCTCAGCTCTAGATCCAAGAGGCAGCGCTCACATCTCTTTTTTCCGTTCACATTCTGAATCATCAACTGTTTATTAAACATGTGGATTTTTTTGGTTTGCAGTTCCTTGGGCAGTGAAGGCGTGATCCCACCACCTGTTTACAATCCATCATCCAGCAGTTTCCACGTGGTGGTTCTGCGGCTTGGGGACTGGGGAGAAGAGTCCTGGTATCCAAATACTGGATTTGCAGCTTAATTAATCAGGGAGGATCTCAGCATTCAATCATCACATCGACAGCAAATTTCCATTCTTCTTGTTTGCTTTGCACTCAAGGTCAAGTCTCTCCTGCATTAAAAATGTTGTTCTCAGGGGGTGGCTCATGAGAAGCAGCCAAGCAGTGTTATATCCACCTTAAACTGGAGGAGCTGATCAGAGGTGTCTGGAGGGGTGAGTGAAGCCCATCCTGATGCCTGGGGCTGGGTCTAGCAGTGGAGCAGCTCCCAGGCCTTGGTGACAATGAGGATACAGCCCAGAGGACAGTTTCCTCTTCTGGGGAATCGCAGTTACCTTTCCCTAGAGCGCAATCTTATGCCAATAAATAAATGGGCAAAGGTCAAATGGGTAGTTCAGAGCTGTGAAATTCAAATGGCTATCAAGTATATGCTGGGAAAGATTGAGGACAAGAAGAGAAGGGGACAAAAGACAATGAGATGGTTGAAAGGCATCACCAACTCAATGAACGTTAGTTTGAGCAAACTCTAGGAGATAGTGAAGGATAGGGAAGCATCAGTTCAATTCAGTTGCTCAGTCGCGTCTGACTCTTTGCAACCCCACAGACTGCAGCACACCATGCTTCCCTGTCCATCCCCAACTCTTGGAGCCTACTCAAACTCATGTCCATCGCATCAGTGATGCCATCCAACCATCTCCTCTGTTGTCCCCTTCTCCCACCTTCAGTCTTTCCCAGCATCAGGGTCTTTTTCAGTGACTTGGTTCTTCACATCAGGTGGCCAAAGTATTGGAATTTCAGCTTTAGCATCAGTCTTTCCAATGAATATTCAGGACTCATTTCCTTTAGGTTGGATCTCCTTGCATTCCAAGGGACTCTCAAGAGTCTTTAACACCATGGCTCAAAAGCATCAGTTCCTTGGGGCTTAGCTTTCTTTATAGTCCAACTCTCACATCCATACATGACTACTGGAAAAACCATAGCTTTGACTAGACGGACGTTTGTTGGTAAAGTAACGTCTCTGCTTTTTAATATGCTGTCTCGGTTGGTCATAGCTTTTCTTCCAAGGAGCAAGTGTCTTTTAATTTCATGGCTGCAGTCACCATCTGCAGTGATATTAGAAGCTTGGCGTGCTGCTGCAGGGAAGCTTGGCGCTCTGCAATTCATGGGGTTGCAAAATAGTCGGACACAAATGAGCACAAGTCTCCAGAACTGTGAGAGGGTAAATTTTAGTGGTTTTAAGCCCCCCAGGTTGTGATAATTTGTCACAGCAGCCCTAGGCAACAAATAAGGCAGGTTAAAAACTCTATAACCAGGGGTGGGTTGGGGGAGAGTTTAATTAAAACGCAAGAGGTAAAAAAAAAAAAAAATCTACTAAGCCAGGTCCTGTTTCATAGACAGGTGGAACTGAGTAGATGGGCACAGCCTCGCCCCCAGCTGCCCCAGCCTCCCTGGGCAACCCTCCCCACCCCCACCCCTTGCAGGCTTGCGGGCTCCTGCTGTGCTGTCCTGTATCGTAAGTGATTGTAATGCAGAATAAAAGTGCGGTTTTAGTGTAAAACTGACCTTACCGAGCCAAGGTTCACGTCTCTTAGTGTTGCTATAACGTTGCTCTGACCTCTTCCTTCCCCTCCTCAACCCATCCATCTGACCTGTCCACACCCTTGGCCGCACCTCTCCTCTAGGCCTGCACCCCTGCCTGGGCTCCAGCCTGAATTGCTGCCCCTCCCCTTACAGCATGGCCTCTTAACAGCACCAAAGGCCCACTAGCTTGCACCTGCCCTGCCCTAGGATCTCTGACGGTATCTACCTGTGGAATTGAAGTCCAGCTCCACGTCCTGGTAATCACAACTCCCCAGATCCCTAATTCTGACTTCTTGCCTATACGCGCTGGCTGCACCCTAGCCTAAAATTTGATGGTTTTAATGAAAGCACCTCTAGTCAAAAATATCTCCTCTCATCAGCTAATATTTGACCATTAGAGATTCATTCCTTTGGTAATAATGTGTCACTAACATTTTACCCCTGCTCCCCCAAAGCTACACTCCCTTCTTTCCTTAACTGACATGGGCCTGCTCTGGCCCACCAGTTTGTCAGCCTGAAGTCTGCTCTCACCTGTCCCTCCAGTGCCCACCCATACCCACACTAAGGCCCAAGGTGGGGCCCATGGTCCCCTTCTCCCAATCTCCCCTGGTCTGAAGGAAGCACCTGGCATACTTAGCTCTCACCACAGGTGGGAGTTACTGTTTTGTTTTCTCACATGCTAAGTACTTAATGTTTACTGAATAAATATTTGCTCTTTGGCATTGAATAGAGTAACAGTTTCTTTGTGAATGCTGGAGAAGACAAGAGGGAAGAGATACTTTGCCGGTATCAGAACAAAAGGTTAGAAGAGGCTGGACCACAGAGGGAAGGGGTGGCTGAAGTCCACTTTGCCCATTTCCCCAAGGCCACCTCCTGGCCTTCCTGTCAAGGCCTTGCTCTCTGCTGGGCCAGCCCAGGGCACACTCAGGGCAGGTGTCTCTGCCTCAGCCCCTTCTGCCTTGGGACTCAGGTGGGTGGGTATTGTCAGGAGTTGGGGGGGTGGTCTCAGCTCTCCACAAGGTCTCTCCCCTCGGCGATGATCCCTGCTGCTCAGGCCTGCTGCGGGCACCGGCAGGCATGGCTCTGGAGTCGGAAGCATAGAAGGTGCTGTTTGGTTTTTTCGTCTGCCTGGGAAGCCAGTTCAAGCAGGCTCGGGGCCTCCAAGATGTGCCGGCCACGGGCAGCCTGTGGCCCTGGAGGTGATATGAGGGCGGGGGTCTTCATTCAAGTGCTCTTTGTATCTACTTACAGCCTAGTTGAGGAGGAACCACGTACTCTCAAACAGTATGCTGATGCCCTCCTGGGACAGAAGAGTCTGGAGTGGATGGTGGGCCAGGCTGAAGGTGCAAAGAGCCTCGACAGGGCTGGGCTGGGACTGAGTTGGGCGCATGTGCCCCAGTGGGATGGGACCTTCCAACACCCTGCCTGGCTGTGCCTGCAGGTCAGCAAGGAGGACGCTGGGGTAGCACGTCTGCGGCTTCCCCTCCACCCAGTCCAGACGCCACCCAAGGTCCGTCACGAGGCTCAGAAATGCAGACACAACAAGTGAAGAGGAAGGGTTCATGATGCTGGATCCTCCCAGGCCGTGGGAAGAGTCCTGCTCCCTAGAAAAAAGACCCTTCCTCGACAGGTGAGAGCACTGAGGAGGGGCTGAGGGGGGCTGGGAAGGGCTTGGAGGGGCGTTGGAGAGGGAGCGGTGAGGGGAGCGGGGGGTGGGGGGGTGTATCCTCCATCACATGTCTCCCGGTACCAAGTCCCTCGGGGGCTGAGGCGGACTGTGTTGGGGAGCAATCGGTGAACCTCCTCTGATTCCGGGACTGGTGCAGTCAATGGGAGTCAGACCTGCAATGAGGAGGCAGGGAGGCCCCCGAATGTGTCCTTTGTGAGTCCAGAAACCTGACTCCCCCGAGCAGAAAAGCGCTTCAGACCAGTGAGTCAGGACCACTCTGGACTGGTTAGGGCTCTCCGCCACAACCACCTGTGTCTGTGTGTGTGTGTATAGTTGAGGAGGAACCACGTACTCTCAAACAGTATGCTGATGCCCTCCTGGGACAGAAGAGTCTGGAGTGGATGGTGGGCCAGGCTGAAGGTGCAAAGAGCCTCGACAGGGCTGGGCTGGGACTGAGTTGGGCGCATGTGCCCCAGTGGGATGGGACCTTCCAACACCCTGCCTGGCTGTGCCTGCAGGTCAGCAAGGAGGACGCTGGGGTAGCACGTCTGCGGCTTCCCCTCCACCCAGTCCAGACGCCACCCAAGGTCCGTCACGGAGGCTCAGAAATGCAGACACAACAAGTGAAGAGGAAGGGTTCATGATGCTGGATCCTCCCAGGCCGTGGGAAGAGTCCTGCTCCCTAGAAAAAAGACCCTTCCTCGACAGGTGAGAGCACTGAGGAGGGGCTGAGGGGGGCTGGGAAGGGCTTGGAGGGGCGTTGGAGAGGGAGCGGTGAGGGGAGCGGGGGGTGGGGGGGTGTATCCTCCATCACATGTCTCCCGGTACCAAGTCCCTCGGGGGCTGAGGCGGACTGTGTTGGGGAGCAATCGGTGAACCTCCTCTGATTCCGGGACTGGTGCAGTCAATGGGAGTCAGACCTGCAATGAGGAGGCAGGGAGGCCCCCGAATGTGTCCTTTGTGAGTCCAGAAACCTGACTCCCCCGAGCAGAAAAGCGCTTCAGACCAGTGAGTCAGGACCACTCTGGACTGGTTAGGGCTCTCCGCCACAACCACCTGTGTCTGTGTGTGTGTGTGTGTGTGTACTCGCACGTGTGTGATTGTCCACAGGCCTCTCTCAGTCTATAGAGGACAGTGGGCTGTGAGAACTCAGCACCTGGGGGTCACTGGCTGGCGTGGGCCCCAGCCTCTGGCACTGGCCACTTAGCCCCTCACCTGGGCTTCCTGACAAGTTGTCAGCTCCCTTTTGGAACTGTCTGCAGGCTCTGGCCTCCGTCTAGCATTTTCCCTCTCCAGAAGCCCGTGGATCACCCACAGCCTCGCTATTCATGCATCCAACCCAGAGAAGGACCTGAGCTCCCCTCGCCTGCTCACAGGGGAAGCTGCAGGTGCTCAGGTCCTGGCTCCTGCTGTCACGGGGCAGGGGCAAGAGGTTGTTTCAGGCTGGCTGAGCAGGTTATGTAACTGCACACACGTGGGTTTACTTTGGCTGCCTTAAAGCCCTACACACTGTAAATGCCCGCCCTCCTCCAGCCATCAGGGCCCTCCTTCCCCCACCCTGCGCTGGCTCAGCGAGTGTGCTCAGCTGTGGCCAGATGCCTCCACTTGGCTGTGACCTCCTGTCAGCTGAGCAAGTGTCCCTGGGGAGTCTTGGCAGCCTTGGGTGTGCAGATGCCTTGCAGTGAGGGTTGGGAACTGGGGTGCACGCATACCTCTCGGCTCTGCCTGCCTTCCCTGCCTGGTGCACCCACAGCTAACTTGTGCCTCTTTACTATCCAGTGGAGGTCTCTCTAAGGCTTCCCCGGCAGTGCTAGTGGTAAAGAACCTGACTGTCAATGCTGGAGACGTAAGAGACGAGGGTTCAATCCCTGGGTCAGGAAGATCCCCTGGAAGAGGGCATGGCAACCCACTCCAATATTCTTGCCTGGAGAATCCCCATGGACAGAGGAGCCTGGTGGGCTACACTCCAAAGGGTCACAAAGAGTCAGCCACGACTGAAGCGACTCAGCATCCCCAGGGGTCTCTCTACTGACCTCCAATGTGCACTGCTCTGGCTCTCCTCCGCCAATTGCACTGACCATTTGGCTTCCTATCACCCACTGTTCTACTCCTTCCATCTCTGCAATGGCTTCCTTCTCCATGGCATGGTGTCAGCCAAACAAAGCCCACAGAGGAGCTGGTGATTGATAACATCCTGGTGTCCTTCACATCCAGATACTTGCATTTCATAGGAAATGTTAGCAACACATCTCAGTGAAAGGAATGAATCTCTAATGGTGAAATACCAGCCAGTGAGAGATATTTTAGAGGCCCTTTCATTGAGGCTATCAAATATTAACCCAGGCTGGGCTCCACATCCAGGGAGAATTTTATTTACAGAACACCTGGTCTGGCGATGCAAGTGAGTAAAGTCTTCACTGGCTGGACAGGGACATGAAGGCTGAGGATGCTCCTGCCAAGTGGCATCTGCTTCTATATTTAGGGGAGATCTCATCTGCAGTCACATTCAGGGAGGAATCTGGTACTGACGCTAGGGTATCACTCCGCAGCCTTATTGAAAAATACGCAGCGGCTTCGGTGAGGAAATTGCATGTGGAGGTGATGTAACCACAAGCATCTATGTCCAGGTCACCCACCGTCCCCTTGGGTGAGCTCCATGGGTTCTGAACATCCAGGTGCTGTGGCCATCAGACTTAGGATGTTCGTCACCTCAGCTCTGCTGGAACATTTCTGGAAGCTGGTAGAGTATCTCTTGGCCAACGGGCGCTTCCTGTCACTTGGGGAGACTGGGCAAGGCAGGCAGGGATACTCGAAAGGCGTCTTCCGGACAAAACCTGCTTCTTGAGCTTCATCTGGATGACTTAAGTGGAAATGATTCAGAAACACGTGGATTTCATTTCTTGGAAACACGTGGTCTGACATTGGAGGAGGTGAGGAGGGTTTGGGCCAAAGAAATTTGGGTTTGGCCCGAGTCAAACATGGGAGCAAGAAATTGGGACAAGTTTTCCAAGCCCGTTCGGGTCTGTGCATGGGTTCCCCTCAAGGAGGGTGAAGAAGGAGAGCCCCTTTCGCAGTCAACAGCAGTCAGTGCAGTAGTACAAAACGATGTCCCAGGATTGTATTTTCAAGCCCAAAACAGCTCTGTGCATTCAGCTTCAGAAATTGAGTTTCTGGGAGATGGCAACCCATCCGAAGTCTCCAGGAGCTGGGGGTGAAGCCGGGGAAACGATCTCCAGAATGGAGCTGGACGGGCAGAAACGCCAGCACAGTGTGCTGCTTCCAAGGGTTTTTATTTTTGGTTTCCTCCACTTCTGGTTTCTTTTTGCTAAATGTATAAGGCTTTCCAACTTCCTCTCTTCTCTTCCTTGGAAGGCTTTTTATTTTTTATTGGAAAAAAATGTTTGACAACAGTCTGAAAAGCAACATCCCCTGGCACCCTCCCCCCGCCACCCCCACCAGCTCTGCCAGGCGCCCGGTGCCGTGTTTGGCAGCCACCTTCCGTGTTAACGCTCCAGCCTTGGTTCCTCAGTCGACCTCGGGTACAGAGGCCAGTGACTCGGCTGGGAGCAGCACAGACCCGGGTGCCAGACTCGTTATTTTTTTTTGTCAGCGTGGTGGAAAACATTTACTTTCTGGGAGGTGATCCTGCTTTCAAGAGCCAATCTTTGGAGAACATAGGACAGGAAAGCTGGTTTTGGTTCTGAGGTCCGGACAGGCCTGAGTCCTTTGCAGCCTGAGGCTCCATCTGGGTCAGGAGTCTCAAGGGGCTTCAGTTATTCCAGAAGATTCCCTCTCCACTGTGAGGGCCATGTCCAGCTGTCCAATGTCGGTAAAATGCAAGTCTGCGCTGACTGTCCCCTACACATCCTGCAGGCCGCTGCCTGGCATGGCTCCCTCCCTGAGCATGGGATTGGGGCAAAGGATCAGGACCTGCTTTGGTGGCCTGGCTGTGGGCGAAAGGACGGAGGGAAGCAACATTCCAACGCAAAGCCGGCTTTCCCAGTGGTGTTCACGTGGAGCAGATTGTTCCAAAGCTTGGCAGGAACGCCAGAGGTCAGACGGGGTGCGCCCTGGCTGTCTGCCCGGTGGTGGGGTTGCAGGGGGTGTCTCCTTGACATTCGGCTCCCCCAGACTCCCCAGGGAAGGTGGGGGCACAGACCCTGGTGTGGGCCAGGAGGCAGGCCACCGGCCTGCTGGGCAGGTCACTGAGGCTGCAGATTCAGAATGAAAACTGAAGTGCTTGGTCCAGCTGCTCACATGACATCAGGTAGAACATTCTAAAGTGGTTTCACTGAATGTAACCTTTTGAACCTTTCAGTGAAAACAAAAGCCCCTTTCATGACATCAAAAATTGAATTCAGTAAACACTGATCTCTCCTGTAGACGATTCACATGAAGTGGCTGGAGTGGCCCTGCAGATCCTGGCATTTGCCATTAGTTTGGGAGACCAACGAGTCAAGTCTCATGGAAAAAGGACAAGAATTGAGACGTGTGGAGCCACAGCAGAGAGCCGGTGTCTGAGCTGTCTCCCTCACTGACTAGAGAACTTGGAGCAGGAGCTTAGCCCCTCTGAGCCCCCATCTCCTCATCAGCAAGGCAGACTTAGAAACAGTGCTACTTCATTTATTCTTGAGGATCACACTGGGTTCTTGTGGAAGTGTTGCTATAAAACCCACTGACCAACACAGATTGGGACAAGGCATTTAAAGTTCTAAAATCTATTAGGGACTAATATCTTGAATGTACAAGAAATCCCTCACAAGAAAAAGATGAGACCCACAACAGAAAGTGAGCAGTTCAGTTCAGTCATGTCCTACTCTTTGTGACCCCCTGGACTGCAGCACACCAGGCTTCCCTATCCATCACCAACTCCCGGAGCCTACTCAAACTCATGTCCATCGAGTCAGTGATGCCATCCAACCATCTCATCCTCTGTTGTCCCCTTCTCCTCCTGCCTTCCATCTTTCCTGGCATCAGAGTCTTTTCCAGTGAGTTAGTTCTTCCCATCAGGTGGCCAAAGTATTGGAGTTTCAGCTTCAGCATCAGTCCTTCCAATGAATATTCAGGACTGATTTCCTTTAGGATTGACTGGTTTGATCTCCTTGCAGCCCAAGGAACTCTCAAGAGTCTTCTCTAACACCATAGTTCAAAAGCATCAATTCTTAGGCACTTAGCTTTCTTTATAGTCCAACTCTCACATCCATACATGACTACTGGAAAAACCATAGTTTTGACTAGATGGACCTTTGTTGGCAAAGTAATGTCTCTGCTTTTAAAACACTGTCTAGGTTGGTCATAACTTTTCTTCCAAGGAGCAAGCGTCTTTTAATTTCATGGCTGCAGTCACTATCTGCAGTGATTTTGGAGACCCCAAAACATAATAGAGCCTTTGTAGACCACCAGGTTCCTCTGTCCATGGAATTCTCCAGGCAAGAATACTGTAGTGGGTTGCCATTTCCTCCTCCAGGGGATCTTCCCAACCCAGGGATCAAACACACATCTTCTGAGTCTCTGGCCTTGGCAGGTAGATTCCTAACCACTGAGCCACCTGGGAAGGCCTTGCAGAAAGTATAATCTATTAAAGGTCAGAACAATTGCCTTTGTGTTGGAGAGAAGAGTGGAGGTGGGATTGAAATGCAGACGTGGTAGAGAGGTCAACTCAGACCACCTTGATCTAGAACTGTCGACAAGGAGCTCAGACCCCTTTGCTTGAAGCTCCACCCTGCTGTGGAGAGAAAAGGAAGCCCTTGTCCTAATTCTCATGGCCACCACTGTTCGGCTCACGGCTGAACAGGAAGGAATTCAGAAGGCCCATGTGGCCTGAATAAGGGTCCCCTCAGGTGAGGCAGACTGGTCTCTACCTTCATCCAGGCAGAGATGAGCCATCCCAGGGCGCATGGGGAGTATCTGGGAGCCGATGGGATCACGTTTATCCTTCCAACTGGGGCCAGGACTGTCTGCGGCAGAGAGCCTCAGAGCCTACGGTCTCCTTGAGGTCCGCCCTGTACACAAACAGGAAGTGATGAGACTGGTTCAGGACAGTACGAGTCCGGCTGGTCTCTGTGTTTACTGAAGCTTCCAGCTTCCACACCCCTCGTGGAGCCCCCCAGGCTAAGCCCTGAGGGAGGGCGTGAGTCCAAAGGGAAGTCACACAATGAGTGGAGGTGGGGGGAGGGGTGTCTACGTTTGGAGACGTGAGCCTGGAAAAATGACGGTCCTGTTAATGTACAGACTATCTGCTTCTACTTGAATTTGTGATAGTTTAGACGAAAGTGTTGTTCAGTCACTCAGTCGTGTTTGACTCTTTGCGACCCCGTGAACTGCAGCACACCAGGCTTCCCTGTCCTTCACCATCTCCTGGAGCTTGCTCAAACTCATGTCCATTGAGTTGGTGATGCCATCCAACCGTCTCAACCTCTGTCATCCTCTTCTCCTCCTGCCTTTAATCTTTCCTAGCATCAGAGTCTTTTCTAATGAGTCGGCTCTTTGCATCAGATTGGAGTTTATCTTTTGCCATAAGAGGGACACATTTTACGTAAGAGAAGCAGAAGGATATATTTGCTATGCAAAACGATAATTTTAAAAAAAAAAAAAAAACTTGTTGCTGGCATCCAACCTGATTTAAAACCCTATTGTCCAAGCAAAGAGAAGTGCTGGCTGTACTGTGAGCACAGTGACGCTCAGGAAAAGTAGGCTTTGTGTTTCTTCATTCAGATAATTGATGCTGCTGTTGTCATGTAAGGGACGGAACTGGGCTTCTTCAAATGCATCCTGACACAGCCTCTTTCATCATTTCAGCCCCATGTATCTTCAGGGTTTGGTTCCTTCGCCTGCCTGTGCTTTGTCTTCCCGTTTGGTTTCCAAAGTCTCCCCTTTATCTTGGCAAAGCCCCTTGCTGTGAAAACGTCAGTGTTGTATCAGGACGTCCCAGCACCTTGCCAGGCTCTGGCCAGGGTCCCCCCAACACCTTCCTGTGCCCGGACAAGCAGAGGCTCTGTGGGCACTGGCCTCACTTCCTTGATATTAACAATACCGTCATGGTCTTCATCACCTCTTCTGTTTCCCCCATCACCACCAGGGAGGTTTTTAAGGTACCCCTGCTGTTCAGGGTGTCTTCTGGGGAGTGTCCCCTCTCCATTGCATTGCGAGATTGGTTTTGGTAGTAGTTCTGGTTCACATATGTGGATGTCGAGTCTCAGAGAGGTTAAGAAACTTGCTCAGGGCCACACAGCTGTAAAACGGCAGAGCCAAGATTTGAACCAGATCTGGCTGCAAATCTCAGACTTCCTTTTGCTTGTCACGCAGGCTTTCTCAGACTACAGGCAGTGACCACAGCTTCCTTCTCAGGAGAAGCCATGTTCACGGGACCAGCCGGGCAAAGGTGTTGGATGCCAGCTTCTGGGCAGAGGTCTGGGGGCTGAGGCCACAGGGGGGCCCTGTACAAGAATAGGGGGCCATCCTACTTTGAGGCAACCTGATGAAGGCAGGTTTGAAGTCGAAACCCTGGCTGGTGGAGAACAGAGGGTTAGCTCAGGGCAAGGATGGCGGTGTCTGTGGGCAGTGCTGGGGCCTCCCTGAGCACCAGGCTTCCCTCCTGGCACACCTCTGTTTATTGTCTTTGTCCGAGCTCCCACTCCCTTTCCCTCAGCATATTTCCTTCATAACAGGATGGCAGCCACCACGGGGCTGTTCCAAAGACTGAAAACATCGAGATAAGCAGTGTGGTGGCAGAGGTTCCCCGAGGCTGCGTCCTTGGAGCTTGGAGAGTGGGTCTCCCTGTTTCCAGTCATCTTGGATGGTGGTCGGCTGCCATGCAGAGATCGGGTCCTGAATAGACTGATGTGGGCGCCAGGGTCTGTGCTGGATGCCCAACCTCCAGGGCATCTTAAAAGCTTTCTCTGTCTCAAGGTGGCTACTCAGTTCTGTTCATTATTGGTGGAAGGAACAGGCTCCATTCTTAATCCTGCAAAGGCTAGAGTCTCTGGGCTCCCTGTATTTCCTCTCAATTCTGCTGCAGGTTTGTCCATTCTTCTCTGAGCTCATCGTTTTTTTCCTTGAGGTACTTGATCAAATGCAGCACTAACACCTAATCCACTCTAGAGATATTTTGCTTGGAAAGCTCTTCCCCAGAATTGCACTAGGTATGTTTCCTGTTTACTAGCTTATTGAGGGAATCAGTTTGAGTGGCTTTTTTTTTTCCCCACCATTACATAACATAGGTTGACATTTTCCAACTTTCCAAACCAGTTTCTTCACCACCTGGTTTATCAGCCGTCTATTTTAGGTTTTATTATGACAGCACTCCATAATCAGTACTGAATTCTCTACTAGTCAGCTTTTGCAGCAACAATGCCATGTAACAAGAGACCTCGCCAGTCTCAGTGGTTTAGGAGCAAATGTGTGTCCCTCACTCATGCTTGTGTGTTTATGGCAGAATCTGCTTCAGGCTGAGGTGGGGTCAGGTCTGCCTCTCAGCTCTCATCCCGGGACCCTGATGGAAGACGGGAGCAGACCAGGGGTGCAGAGGGGAAGCAGAAGCACGTCCTGTCTCTGAGACCTCTGTGCAGAACTGCCCATGGTCCACTGTTCATAGCTGGACACGAAGCCAGGCTGTGACACAGGGGCAGGGAGAGATGGAGGAACTGTGAGCAGACAGTGCCGTCTGCTATGTGACTGGCCAAAGGACTAAGGCAAAGTTAACACAAGACGTGGCCTCAAAGTTGTCCCTGGCCCTCTGCTTCTGGAGCCCTTGGGTTCCTTCAGCTGACACGATGAAGCTGGAAGCACAGAGCACACAGTAGGCCAGCCTGGCGCCGCCACCTACCTGCTCTCACAACCTGACCCAGTGGGCCACTCCCCGGAGCTATAGCTCCCCACTGGGAATGTGACCCAGGATGGCACTCCCCAGGGACCCAGGATATTGGGGTGAGTGAAAGCATTCTACACATGGGATGTTTCATGTGAACCTTTGGAGGCCAGAGGGCAAACCGTGATCAGCAGAATCATGGCCCCCAAAGATATTCACATTTAATTCCCCAAACCTGTGAACCTGCTCTCATAGCTCCAAAAAGAGTATGCAGGTGTGATTAAGTTAAGGACTTTGAGAACTTCCCTGGTGGTCCAGTGGTTAATCTACCTGCCAGTGCAGGAGACGGGTTTGATCCTTGGTCCAGGAAGATTCCACATGCCAAGGGGCAACTAAGCCTGTGTGCCAAAACTACTGAGCCTGAGTGCCCTAGAGCCCATACTCAGCAATTAGAGAAGCCACAGCAGTGAGAGGTCTGGGCACCGCCACTAGAAAGCAGCCCCTGCTCACTGCAACTAGAGAAAGCCAACTCACAGCAATGAAGACCCAGCACAGCCAAAAATAAATTAAATTTAAAAAAAAAAGAAAGCTAACAACTTCGAGATGGAAAGATTAGCCTGTATTATCCAGGTAGACCCAATGCAATCACAAGTCATGATAAGAGGGCGGCAGGAACATTGGAGTTAGAGAAGATGTTACATAGAAACGAGATCAGAAGGATGAGGTGACTGGTTTGAAGCTGGAGAAAGAGACCAGCCTCTAGAAGCTAGAAATGGCAAGGAAGTGAACTCTCCCCGGGTCTCCAGAAGGAGGGCAATCTTTTCGACAACCTTGATTTAGCCCAAAGAAATCCATTTTGGACTTTTGACATCCAATACTGCAAGACAGTAAAAATGTGTGGCTTTAAACCACTAAAATTGTGGTAATTTATTACAGCAGCAGTAGGAAACTAATACAGGGGCCATGATGACAAGGAGAGTCCGTAAAGGAGACGGCAAAGTGGAGGACAGCAGTCAGTGATGGAGGAGGAGGACCAGGAGATGGGGGGGCGGTCCTAGGAATCCCAGGAAGAAGGAGTTTCCCAAGTGGAGCAATGCTCTATTCTGGGTGTTACTGACCCTCCAAGATGCATGCATGCTCACTCACTTCAGTTGTGTCTGACTGCAACCCCATGAACTGTAGCCCATCAGGGTCCTCTGGCCATGAGAGTCCATGGAATTCTCCAGGCAAGAATACTGGAGTGGGTTGCCATGCCCTCCTCCAGGGGATCTTCCTGACCCAGAGAGCTAACCTACGTTTCCTGTGCCTCCTGCATTGCAGGTGGATTCTTTACTCACTGAGCCACTAGGGTAGCCCTGGATTTAGCAAAGTGGAGGTCAGCAAAAGTGTTTTTGGTGAACGAAGGGAGAGAAAAGAATTGGAGAGGATCAAACCAGTCAGTCCTAAAGGAAGTCAACCCTGAATATTCACTGAAGGACTGATGCTGAAGTTAAAGCTCCAAAACTTTGGCCACCTGATTTGAAGACCCAATTCATTGGAGAAGAAAGACCCCGATGCTGGGAAAGATTGAGGGCAGGAGGAGAAGAGGGCAACAGAGGATAAGATGGTTGGATGGCATCATCAATTGAACGCACATGAGTCTGCACGAATTCCAGGAGATAGTGAAGGACCAGGAAGCCGGCATGCTGCAGTTCACAGGGTTGCAAAGCATCAGACACAACTCAGCAACTGAACAGCAACAATAGGAGAGACTAAGACAGGAGATGTAGGTGGCCAGGCTCTTTTCCGAGGGGCTTATGGTGAAAAACAGAAAGATGCTGAGCTGTTAGGGTGCCACTGGCCCACAGAGTAGGGCAGCATGAGTGCTGTGGAGAAGGACTGGGTCCCGAGGAAACTCATTGAGGGGAGCCTTATCCTTGATAGAGGGAGGGGGCTAGATCCAGGGCACCCGGCAGAGTTGGCTGGCTGGGGGTGGGAGGATGGGATGGGGCTGGGGTGGGGCAGGCGATGCAGCGGTGGGAGCACATGGAAGTTCTTTTCTGATTGCTTCAGTTTCCTCAGCGAAATAGGAAACAATTGTCTCTCTATTTCACTTGCTAAATGTGCTGAGCAGGCTTGAAAATGAGTGCGCTTCACCCAGGAGCCCCAGAGCCAGCAGGAAGCAATAGTAATGTATCGCACATGCAGCTTCAATATTGTTTGGTTGGAGAAATAATATACCGCCCAACTAGTTTGTTTTAATTAGACAAACACCCTGGAGCCCGCCTGCTGCTGGAGAGGACGGCGCTGAGGTCAGCTCTGTTTGACATTCCTGACGTGCGAAGGGCGGCTTTAGAACAGCAGAGCAGGGCCCTGGGCCCAGCTCCCTGGAGCTGCTCCAGGGCCCCGCTTGAGAAATGTTGGGTCCTAGAGATTCCGCCCCAATTTTAAACATCTGTCAGTGCCTGTGGAAAATAAGGTTTGGGACTGTTGGTCACAGCCCATGAAAGCCGCCGTCGAGCTGTGTCTCTGAAGCGTTGTTGATGGATGCTTCACACTCTGACTCAAGTGGGGCCGCGCTGGCCTGTCGGATGTAAACAGGCCCCACCTGCCTCGCGTGTCAGCAATGCCGCCCTGCCCTCGCTCTCCTCAGAGACCAGCCGTGAGAACCCAGGAATCCAGGCTCCTCAGCAGCTCCACGCCAGCCTGTTAGGTCCCCAGGGGTCTGTGTTCCCCAAAGCATCATGCCTCTTGGGGTCAGAAGCCCTGGCTTTCCTTTGAGAGGCGCTGCTCATCGCCTTTGAGAGCCTTGAGGGTGGTCCCTCTCCCTCTCCCTCTCAAGTGCCTCCTCCGGGCAACTCTCCCCACATCCGCGGCAGGCCAGACATGTCATAGCTTTTTGTTTTATTTTGTTTTTTTCAATCAAGCTGAGGCCAACTTGGAGTCCCATTTCCCCTGGGATGGTGGAAACGTGAGTCTTGGGCCCTGGAGGGGCCGCCTCCTGTCTGGCCTTGAGAAATGTCAGGACCCTGAGCTCCTCCCCACCGACCCACACCCCAGCCTCCTCGCTTCTCCTCTGCAGGCCGGCTCCTCACTCACTAGAGCCCAGAACCGCAAATGCTCTTCCCTAGTCTCCTTCCAGGCCCTTCTTGCTGAGGCCAGCTGGTACCTGCTGCCTGACCTGCACCTGTAAACACCTCATGACTGCTGTCAGCCTCCCTGCTACAGACAGGTGGGCAGGGTCTGAGTCCATCTCTTATGGACTTGTCCTCAGCCCTAGAGCCATGGCTGGCCCACCATCAGACCCGAATAAGAAGCCGGGTAGCAAACCTCAGTCCCTTACTGTGCTGCTCAAGGGCTATTTCACACTCACAAGGACGTTCCACACGTGGGTCCAGGTGCTACGTGAATACCTGCTCAGCACACAGAGGGGTCACCTAGGTTCATAGCTGAATGGCCAGTAATGGGTAGCCCCGATGCTGGACCCAGGTCTGTCAGTTTCAATCACCATAGATACTGCCTTCTTGGAGGCTGCGGACTCCTAACACACTCGTTTCCACGCCATCTGCCTCTCCACTTTTGTCCCTCTATGTGTCTGCGTGCGTGCTAAGTAGCTTCAGCCGTGTCTGACTCTGTGTGACCCTATGGGCCTGAAGTCTGCCAGGTTCCTCTGTCCATGAGATTCTCCTGGCAAGAATACTGGAGTGGGTTTCCAAGCCCTCCTTCAGGGGATCTTCCCAACCCAGGGATCCAACCGACATCTCTTACATCTCCTGCATTGACAGGTGGGTTCTTTACCACTAGTGCCACCTGGGAAGCCCATCTGTTTGTCTAGCCATTCACAATTTCTGTACCTATACTTATCCTTCTACACACCTATCTGTTGAATATCTATCATCTTTCTATCTATCCATTCACCACACAACCAGATACTCACGTACACATACACCTCTCTATCCCTGAGTGTATCTGCACCCTTCTCGTCCAGGCCAGCCTACCCCCTGCATCTGCTCAAGCCCTCAGTGGACAGCCCCAGGCCTCCAGCTCCATTCCTACTGCCCCTGGGAGAGCCCCTCACCCGGCTGTTATGGCTGTGCTCCCTCTGTGCTGGCCCCACTGCCACAGAGGCACTAGGCCTCCCTCTCAAAGAACTTCTCCTTGGTGCCTGTTTCCTGCCTGTTGACATCACAGAGATCATCAACCCCAAGCCGTGCAACATCGCCAACAGGAAGTTGCCCTTGGCCACCCCCCACCCCGGGGTGGAGATGGTATTTATCTACAGAAACTGAAAGGATAAGGCTCTTTACTTCAAGTTTACTCCTGCAGTGAGGTTGAAGGTGGTGGTAAAGGAAAAGCATGGAGGCTGAGAGGGGCCTTTACCTTTGGTCAGGACTATGATGGACAGAGTCCTGCTCCCGGTCCTGGCTCAGCTGTCACAGCATCCGAGGGCCTGAGTCCTGGACCACAGGTGACCGACATAATGGCACCTGGGGCCGAGGCCTTCTGAGGGCAGCCACAAGTGGGGGCCTCCTCTAGCTGGATTAAAATATGGACACGTGATTTCAGCCATATCTTTATGTTATAATAAACTTCTAAAGTCAACGTCACAAAGGTCCACCTAGTCAAAGCTATGGTTTTTCCAATAGTCACGTATAGATGTGAGGGTTAGGCCATAAAGAAAGCTGAGCACCGAAGAACTGATGCTTTCAAACTCTGGTGTTAGAGAAGACTCTTTGAGAGTCCCTTGGGCTGCAAGGAGATTAAACCAGTCAATCTTAAAGGAAATCAACCCTGAATATTCACTGGAAGGACTGATGCTGAAACTGAAGCTCCGATACTTTGACTGCTTGATGCAAAGACCTTGATTCTGGGAAAGATTGAAGGCAGGAAAAGAAGAGGACAACAGAGGGCAAGATGGTTGGATGGCATCACCGACTCAATGGACATGAGTTTGAACAAGCTCTGGGAGATGGTGAAGGACAGGGAAACCTGGTATGCTGCAGTCCATGGGGTCACAAAGAGTTGGACATGACTGAGTGACTGAAACACAACAAAAATCAATGGCATTCCTGGGAGAGAGGCACCTCCATTTTTCTGCTGCAGAAACTGCCTTGCAGAAAGCAAAAGTAAAGCCATTTTGTTTGCTTGATGTTAAGATGCCCCAAAGAAGGGAAAGGCTACCCACTCCAGTATCCTGGCCTGGAGAATTCCATGGACTCTGTAGTCCATGGGGTTGCAAAGAGTCGGATACAACTGAGTGGCTTTCACTAAGGCCTTTGAGGCTGTTTCTGATTTCGGTGCTCCCTTCTCCTACCAGGCGTCCATTGGGCACATTCTCTCTGTGGAGTTTCGTCCTCGGACTCCAAATGCCTCCCCTTTGCCAGTGCACAGCATGGGTCCCCTAGAAGAGCCACCGAGCCCAGCTCTGTGCCTGTGTACTTGTGTGTGGGCATGTGTGTGCATGCACGTGTGTGTGTGCTCACATGCACAAGTAAGTCAAAATGCTTCAGAGAAACAGCAGCTGGGAATGCAGGGTTTGGACGGAATGTATGCTGTGTCTGGGGGGTCTTTCCCAGGCCTGTGTGGGGGCGGTGGGGCTGAGGCCACAGGAAGAGCCTGCTACCCCGGGAGAGTGTGGGGGACGCTGCTTCTCACCTACTTTATTTCCTGTTTTAACACATGTGAATGTCTTGAAATAAAAACTGTTAGGGCCCCATGAGGGTGAGCAGGTATCCTGGGGTTGAAACCCTCCTGAGCTGCTGTCCTGGAGATGGGGGTGCTTCCCTGGCTGTGGGCTCTGTCCTTCCCTGTTTGACTCCCACAGAGAGTGGGTGCACAGGCCCAGGACCGACACCCCATCTTTGGTCTGCCCTGCTTCATAGGTGGAGCCCCTAAAGAGGGTGATCTTTTCCATGGTCCTCAGGCCCACCTGGCCTCCTCACTCCTTGGATTCCTTGAACCCTCTCTTGGGATCTTCAGAGAAGAAATCCCAGGGGATCTGGTGCTACCCAAGTCAGAGGGCGAAGGGTGTCAAGGGAGGCCTTTCTGCTTTAGGACCAAATTTTTTTATTCACACCACCCGGGGGGGCTCCAACACTCCTGCATCAGGCTGCCTGGTGGTTAGGCAGGCGTTGCTCTGTGCCCTGGGGATTGGTGTCCAGACCCTGGCTCCTAACACAAACAGGAAGGACTCAAGGGCCCTATGGTTCTGCCTGTGCGTATCCCCAAAATATTAGTTGCTCAGTCTTGTCTGATTCTTTGCGACCCCATGGACTGTAGTCCACCAGTCTCCTCTGTCCATGGAATTCTCCAGGCAAGAGTACTAGAGTGGGTTACCATTCCCTTCTCCAGGGGATCTTCCCAACCCAGGGATCGAACCCAGGTCTCCCACATTGCAGGCAGATTCTTTACCATATGAACCACCAGGGAATGTCCCCAAACCACCCTGCAAACCTCCAGGTAAGTCAGCTTCTGCCCAGAGAGCTCATGGTGGGAGCCAGAGAGGGTGGGGTTCAGAGTTCAGGACAGAGCAAAGGTGGAGGAAGGAGGGGACTGGGGCTTCACAGAGAACTTTTGGGGATTCAGAGTTGGGGAGGGCAGCAGAGGAGTCCACAGATTGGGACAGGGCTGCAGCTGTGAGCACTCTTCATGGCGCCACCTGGGGGGGTTGTTCATCTTGGGCATGAGGAGCAAGGTCTGCAGGAACGGGTAGGTGGAAGACCTGCTTCCTGGGACAGGCTGTGTTGGGTCTGCTGAGAAACTTGTGGGTCATAGCAAGGCCCACAGGAGGGGCAGGAGGGACCTTAGGGGTGGGGCCCTAACAGCTCCGCATCTGTGTTTCTGACCCAAGCCTGGAGAAGCCACAGCAGGGCGGGCACCTTCCTCTAGGAACAGGGAAGCTCAAGTGGGCACCAGGGTGGGAACTTAGGCTGGCTGAAATCAGCCTGAACGTCAGTCTGTTGTTCTTTGGTGGAATTTGGGACCTGACTGTGGCCTGGCCTAGGTGGGGCTGCTGGTGTGGGCTCTTCCTGGGGGATGGGGCGGGCCCAGGCCCACCGCCCACCTGGAGCCTGTGCGCCGGGAGGATGAGCGCCACAGGGACTCCCCGCCTCTGTGAGATCCACATGGACAGACTCTCAGCTCTGCGGTCCTCAGAGCCCTGGACCCCACCCCGGTTGGACCGGAGGCCATGCTGTGCCCATGCTCGGCTCCCAGCCTGGGCCATGTCCCATGGATAGGCCTCCCCAAGACTTCCCAGCCCCTCCCCCAGGCCCTGGAGGACGCCGGAGTGTGTGTCTTTTGGACATGACTCTGGTTTGTGGTCACTCTTTGCAGGCACACCCAGTATGCTGGGGATGAGAGGTCCCCCTGGACCTTGGTTTGGGGTGGGAAATAGGCCTTGGCCCTTGTTGACCTAACTAGTATTTTGCTCTTAAAATTCCAGAGTCATATTTGAAGCCAGGCCCAGTCCTCCCTGGTGGCTCTGAGACTCAGGGCTCATCTGAGAACCCTCGAGTGAGATGGCCTGGGGTGCCACCATGACTTGAGGTGGGCTGGAGGCCAACCACCCCCCACCCACTAAGGCTGCTTGGCAGAGAGGCTGAGACCTGGTGCCACTCAGAGGGAAAGAATATGCCTTCTGTTGGGCAGGGCCAGGATGTGCTTGGGGGGCATCCAGTCCCCCAGTCCCTTCTGATGCCCTGGCCCCGAGGGGATCTCCACTCAGCCTTGGGTTGGGCTCTACGCTCAGGCACTCTTGTTTTGGCCAGGTATGTGCACACAGTGGGCCTTCAGGGGCTTTTCCAGAGAGTCACCCCAAGAGTGGGCAATCCAGGCTGCAGCTGATCATTCCAGAGCTAGGAACGCATCCCTACAACAGGGCTGATTGTGAGGAGGGGGCAAGTCCCATCTGCAGGGTGAGCTGGGCAGATGTTGGGAGGAAGGAGGGAGGCATCCAGAGTGGGTGGGAACAAGGCCTCGGCAGGTAATCAGGACCCTGGGTCCCCTCAGGGCCTCTGCCACCCCAACCCCCAGCTGGTGAGTGTGCCCAAGAGGAGGGCCCCTCATGGGGTCGAGGTCTGCTTCTGGAACAAGGAGAGCAAGTGGCCTTCAGCCTGTCCTTCTTGACCTGGCTCAGTCAGGTGGTGAGAGGGGGCCTTGTGGGCCACAGGGGACCTGGCTCTGACTCTCAGTTGGGAGCCTAGGGAGGCAGCCAGCAGAGGGGGCGCCATCTCACCGAGTGGCCCCAGGGAGAAGACCTCATGCGGCCACCAGGAGATGATGGGCCGGGCCATGGAGGGGATGACGTCCAGAAGAGTCCCAAGGTCCAGATTGGAGATGGAGGGGGAGCAGGAGCAGAGCATCACATCAGGCCCCAGGGGTCCCACACAGGGAGCCTCAGCTCCCAAGGGGCAGGAGGGCCCGAGGTGACCAAGCCCCCCAGGTACCCTCAGGGCCGCCCCATGTCTGGCTGCCTCTGAGTACTTAGCCCCAGGGGGAATGAGGTCTCTGCTGGCCCATGGCCTCACAGTCCCTAGGTTGGCAGAGGGCCCCTCCTGGGTGATACCTGACCCTCAGGGCACTTGGATAAGGACAGAAGGGTGGGGAGGTGTCCCAGACCACCCCCACCCTGCCACCCCTGCATGCCTCAGCCCCCCACCATAGCCAGTTGCCCTTCCTCTGTGCCTCCCCCGGGCCCCGAGGTGTGGGGGTGGGGAAAGCACCTGGAACAAGTCCCAGGTTGTTCCCAGGAAAGGGGATGCACCCCTCCCGAGACCCCACTCCCTGAGTCATGAGACGGGAACCCTGCCCGGGACACACACCCCCGTCCAGGATGCTCCCAGCGCACAGCGCACTTCATAGGCATCTGGATCAAATAACTGGCTGATGGCGAGTATGAATTAGAGTTGGAACTCTCCGCAAGGCAGGGTCAGCACAGTTCATGCCGAGGCAGCTTACGCAGCAGGGCTGTGGCTCCCTGGGATTCACAGTCACCCCAGAGAGAAGAGGCGCAGGGCCGCCCACACCAGCATGGCCTCAGTGGCTGCACAGCCCACCAGGGGAGGGAGGAGCTCGTACCGAGCTGGCAGGCCACGTGGTGGGGAGACAGGCCTGCCTGCAGAGTACGACTGAGTCAGTACCCTGAGCCAGAGCCTGAGTGTTCTCCACTTCCTGCTCGCTGTGTGACCTTGCTGAGTCTCTTACCCTCTCTGGGCCTCCTTTCCTTCCTCAGGTTTTGTGAGAATTGAGCAGAGACTGACTCTAGTGGTGAACCTTGGATCTGTGATTATGGTGAAGGAAGAGCGGCTTACCGGGAAGGTCCAGGACTTCATGGGTGTGGGATACACAGTGGTCAGGTGGGTGCACGGGAAGGCTGGAGGGAGACGTTGGGGAGCCTCTGGTGAAAGGCCAGGATGGGAGCCAGACCTGGAGGGCTAAGGGTCCCTGAAACAGATCAGGGAGGAGTGGGGTGAACACCTGTCCTGGTAGTGGGGTGCTGCAGAGACCTGGAAAGTCAGGCCCTACTTACCCATCCCCAGAACCTAGTCCTGCTACCCAGCCCGTGTCTCTGCCAGGGCTGACGGTGGCCCCTTAGAGTCCAGGACAGGCCACAGGTCCCAGCCACATGTCCACAGCCCCTCAGACACAGCCAGCTCAGGGTCTGGGGGTGGGGTGGCCTCCCTACCAGACTCTCAGCCCACTGGTCCCTCAAAGGGCTGAGATCCCGTGGCTGCCACACAGGGCTCTGAGTTCTCCATGACAACTGGCTTCAAGCTCAGGGCTTGATCCCTCAGGGGTTGTTTCCATATGTGGCCTCTAACATCCCAGCCCAGGCTCTTTCCACAGGGCAGAGGTCACAGGGAAGGTGCATTTAAATTTCTGATGGAATCACCAAGTCACCTTGTAAAAAAAAGGCTGTTCTGATCCATGCCCATGCGTATGCTTTGTGAATGAGCCCCTTTTTCTCACTTCACCAACACCGTCAAGTAGTCTTCAGCTTCTGAGTTCTGTGATTAATATGGAGAATGACTATTTTGTTGTATTCATTAAGGTGTGTTTATATCCTTTTTGCTTCTCTCCTTTGACACTTTTCAGCTGAGTGGTTGGTTTTTTCCTTACTGATTGGTGGGAATTCTTCATATGTGATGAAGATCAGCCCATGTATTTACCCTGAAGATATTTATTTCTAATCTGTTGCTTAATATTTTACCTTATTAATAGTGAGTTGTTGTGTTCACTTTTTTTGGGGGGGTCACACATGTGCATGCTGCATGCCACGTTGCCTCAGTCATATCCGACTCTCTGTGACTGCATGGACTGTAGCCTCCAGATTCCTCTGTCCATGGGATTCTCCATACAAGAATACTGGAGTGGATTGCCATTCCCTCCTCCAGGGGATCTTCCCAACCCAGGGATCCAACTCACATCTCTTATATCATCCTGCACTGGCAGGCAGGTTCTTTTCCGTTCATGCCGCCTGGGAAGCCCCTTCATCACACAGATGTCCTTAAATTTTATGTCGTCAGATTTGTCGATTGTTTCCTTTGGATGTTGCATCTTGCCTGCCTTCCTGAGAATGCACACATATGCTCTTGCATTTTCTTCCAGTGCTTTTGTAATTATGCTTTTTGCCTTAATCTGAGTTTATTTTGGGGTATGGGGTGAGACAGAGTGGAACCGTTTTTCCACATTAAGTCTTAGATATCATGAGCCCTGGAGGACACAAATTATAGCGTGGGGACGCGGAGCATAGGCTGGAATCCATGCCCTGGCCCTCGCTGCTAGGCAGGGCGGGAGCGGGTTGTATTGCTGAGCTGGTCTGAGCCTCAGTTTCTTCTGCTCCAGAAGGTTCCTGTGCAGATTCATGAGTACCGTGTGTGAGTGACAGGAGTGAGCCAGGTGGTCTGTGGGAGACGAAATGGTCCTGGGAGACTCCACAGCTTCCAAGTGGTTCCCCAGCCTGGGGTCCCCCCACCTCTTCCTGCTTCTTCTAGAAGAGAGGGGTGGAAGGTAGGGCCAAGAAGGGGAAGAAAATCCCCAATCCCCAAAGTGACTCGGCCAGAGTGAGACCAACACCTGCATTCGGTGGGGTGTCCCCCCCCCTGGTGACCCCAGGGTGGGGATGGCCCTGGCAGGCTCCTGGGAGGCCTCTGGGGAGAAAATGGCCACAATGTGGTCATATCCAGCCAGGCTTTGACAAAGCCCATGGAGGCCCTGAAAGCCAGAAAGGGGTGTAAGGGGAGCAGTTAACAAAACCGAGAGGTCTGGCTGAGAGTGGGAGCTGAGTCAGGACCCTCTGCAGGCCACCGCTGCTGTGAGCATCAACCAGTGACCCGCGCCACTGAGGGACGGAGCGCGGCCGGGAGACAGGAGCCACAGAACCAAACCGCCGCATCGGCCATCGTGGGACCGCTCTCTCCCGAGTGTCTCTTCTGACAGAGAAGGGGCCATGCTGGATGCCCACAGTGCCCGCCCAAGGGCCACCACCTCGAGGATGGGCACCTGAGGGGCTGGGCCTTCCTGATAGGACACCTCGGGGAGGTCAGTCTGGGAGCATTGGCAGCAATGGCAGAGGCCCCGAGAACCTGCCACGGGAATGGAAAGAAGCAGCGTGCTCTTTTCGAAACAAGCCTGTTGAATTCCGCAGAAGGTGAAACTGTTGAGTTTTCCCCTTTTCATTTCCAACTTGATTAATTTTTGTGACACGGTGGAGGGGAGACGGCCTTCCCCTACCGCTCCGTGGCGATGAATGTTGCTGAGCTGAGCACGGTTGCAACACTTTCCTGTAAAACGGACTAAAACAGAAGTCGATGTGTTCCTCATATAAGAAATACATAAATCAGTTAAAAATAGTTCTCGGAGCGGATGTGATGATGTAGCGGCTGTCACAGGAAACACATGAATCAGACTCGTCCCCAGTAACAAGAGGGTAGAGGCAGAGTCCGTGGTCCTTGGGTTGCTCCTTGGGGGGCTCGGCAAGGCAGGCCCCTCAGGCCACACTGCACACCCGGCCCAGGCAGAGGCTCCCAGCTCCCCCGAGCTGGCTGTACTTTCGCGCATGTTGTTAACTGCTGGGTGCTCGTTCTTGGTTCAGAACTTCTTTGCCAACCACAGGACCTTACCAACCAGGGACACCACACGCAAGTGCTTCCTGGGTCATCCCTGCCGGGGACCGAGCACAGCGGGTGGATTTTCAGGCTGATCTGCTTGAACACGGGACAGAACCCGTATCCACCCTTGCCTTCAACCTGGTGGGGAGTGGTGAGTGTCACCCCCAGCGCCTGGGCACCAACAAGGCCTCTGGTTTCGTGTGAGGAGCCACATCTATGTGTTTGCACAAATAAGCAGAAATTTCTCACCTGATCTAATCAATTGCCAGCGGCCTCGGAGGTCAGCACCCCCCAGCTACAGTGACAGTAACCGCTGTGGTTCAGCTGGTCAGCGGAGCAGGTGCTGAGAGCATGGCAGGCCTGGGAGGACTGGCGACCGAGGCCTTGGACCTCATTATGGAGAAAGGATCTGATCCTGGAGGCCGGGTACAGTTTAAAGGGAATGGACCGGTGTGGCTGCAAGTGACTTTGGGGGCTGAAGTCCACCAAGCGTTTTCACAATATGAGCCTGAGGGCCCTTAGCACTAACTAGACACAGGCTTCTCACTTACAAGGTTGGGGCCGGAGACAAAGAACCCAGGGAGGATAAGGGCCACCCTATACCAGCTGGCAGCTGCAGCACTGGCAGGCACATCACTTGCCTCGTGAACCTAAGACCCTGTTGAATGTGAACTTGAGAAGAAAACTCAGCTCAGTGTTGACTGAAAGGCTCTAAGTGCTGAGGAAGTCTCCTGTGCCTTCTACCCCCGTTCTCTGGGGTGGGGGCACCTCCCTGGGGTCCTACACTGGGCTAGACCTCCTCCCCTAGCCCCAGGCCTGAGGCATGTGGCCGTGGAGGTGGCTCGCGGTCCAGCTCATCATGAGCAGTGTGCCAGACATCCGGGTCAGCATGGTAGGAAGCCGGTGGGGGAGCTGAGCTGGCCCGGGTCTGCCTGAGTCAGGACATCTCTCTGCCCTGTGGCTGGGTGTGGTCCTGGGGTGGCGGGGATTAAAGGAGAAGAGAAGGAACCTTGGCTGGGAAGGAGTCATGTTTGGGAACACGCCCTTTCCCAGAAATCCCCCAAACAAACACCTGTGGGGCGCCCCCTGGACATAGGGCATGTCACGAGGCCAGGGCTGTGATTTCTCTTAAAAGAATTCACCTGGCAATGCAAGAGACACAAGAGTCTCAGGTTTGATCCCTGGGTCAGGAAGATCCCCTGGAAAAGGAGATGGCATCCCACTCCAGTGTTCTTGCCTGGAAAATTCCATGGAAAGAGGAGTCTGGCAGGCTGCAGTCCATGGAGTCCCAAGGGGTCAGGCATGACTGAGCACACACATATTACCTACCATAACAAGCCCAGGAACCTGGATCCAGGCTAGAGACACTGGGTGAGAAGTGCTTCTGAGGGTGGGCACAGGGTTTGGCCAGTTGGGGTCAGCCCCTGGTCAGCCAGTGTTTGGGTGGTACTGAGATGCCTGCATCTGGGTCTGACTGCTAAACCATTCCCAGGCAGTCACCATCTCCTCCAGTCCCTCCTGCTGGGCAGTGCCAGGCAGGGCAGATGCCAGGATCTGATCCTGGCCAGCCCTCCCCAGTCCACCCCTCCCATGCCCCCTCCTGGGCTCAGCAAAGAGCCAGTCCTGCCCTCACTGACCCAGCGACGGAGTGTGTATTTGAGTTTTGCAGAATGTCTTGTTCATTTCAAGCCTGTGATGATGCCGTGAGTAGAATACAGAGCTTTAAGGGATGGAAGCAGTCAAGCATCACCAACGTCCACCTGGATGCCTCTCGGCTCAGCCTCGAACTTCTTATCTTGCAGGTCCAGTTCCTGCCTGTCCATGCTGCCCTCTCTGGCCGTGGACTTGACCAGATGGTAAATATTGGAATAGCTAGCTTTCTTTATAAAGTGTTTAATGGCAAAGCACAGCATCTGAACACAGTTAGAAACTGAAAATCTTCCCCAGGCTCCCAGCTCCCCCAGAGGGGACCAGTGCACTAATCAAAGCCAGTCTCTATGAACCTCAATCTTGATCCTATGAGGCTGGTCCTCACAGTTCAGGACTCTGTTCATGGACCTGCCTGAAGAGGATCTCTGAGCAACACAAATTTTAATAAGGTCAGACTCCAGGCAGGGCGTCCCTGGTGGCTCAGACAGTAAAGAATCTGTCTGCAATGCAGGAGACCTGGGTTCGATCCCTGGGTTGGGAAGATCACCTGGAGAAGAGAATGGCAACCCACTCCAGCATTCTTGCCTAGAGAATCCCATGGACAGAGAAGTCTGGCAGGCTACAGTCCAAGAGGTCAAAAAGCGTCAGACACTGCTGAGCAACTAACATACAAACTGGAACCATCAGAACCGGGTTGGGCAGCCACAGAGGCTAGAGCTGGGGGTGGTCTTGGCCTTCCCTCTAGGTATTCCACCCAGCTGGTCCTCATCCCTTTCTTCCCTTGTCACCTATTTCTTCATTGTTTCTTAATCACTGCATCCTCAACTGCCTGCCCCAGGCTGATCACTCACTATTTGGGGGCTCATGCTTAAACCTCAGAGGCTGCTCAGTTCTGCCCCAGAGCCCATCATTTAAGGCTCTGAACCTGCATTATGTAGGTCTAGGAAGCTCTGGCTATTTCTGTGCCAACTTACTAATGCATAAAAGGAAGAAAGCTCAGAATGTGGAAGGAGCCCTCCCCAAAGGCTTCTTCCATGGCATGTACGTCTGCCACAGCTGGCTACCACCTCCTCGTCCTCCTAGGCTCGCGCTGCAGAGTTCATGGACCGGCCTGGCTCCGGGAAGGAAGAGCCTTCAATGGTTCCTGGGCTGCTAGTCCTGCAATCGTGCCCATTTTACAGGTGAAGAAATTTAGGCACAGAGAGGTTGGGGAATTTGCCTGATGCCACACAGCAGTGAATGAGATGCTACAGAAGCCATCAGGGCAGGCAGGCCAGGCATGTCACGAGGCCAGGGCTGTGATTTCTCTTAAAAGAATTCACCTGGCAATGCAAGAGACACAAGAGTCTCAGGTTTGATCCCTGGGTCAGGAAGATCCCCTGGAAAAGGAGATGGCATCCCACTCCAGTGTTCTTGCCTGGAAAATTCCATGGAAAGAGGAGTCTGGCAGGCTGCAGTCCATGGAGTCCCAAGGGGTCAGGCATGACTGAGCACACACATATTACCTACCATAACAAGCCCAGGAACCTGGATCCAGGCTAGAGACACTGGGTGAGAAGTGCTTCTGAGGGTGGGCACAGGGTTTGGCCAGTTGGGGTCAGCCCCTGGTCAGCCAGTGTTTGGGTGGTACTGAGATGCCTGCATCTGGGTCTGACTGCTAAACCATTCCCAGGCAGTCACCATCTCCTCCAGTCCCTCCTGCTGGGCAGTGCCAGGCAGGGCAGATGCCAGGATCTGATCCTGGCCAGCCCTCCCCAGTCCACCCCTCCCATGCCCCCTCCTGGGCTCAGCAAAGAGCCAGTCCTGCCCTCACTGACCCAGCGACGGAGTGTGTATTTGAGTTTTGCAGAATGTCTTGCTCATTTCAAGCCTGTGATGATGCCGTGAGTAGAATACAGAGCTTTAAGGGATGGAAGCAGTCAAGCATCACCAACGTCCACCTGGATGCCTCTCGGCTCAGCCTCGAACTTCTTATCTTGCAGGTCCAGTTCCTGCCTGTCCATGCTGCCCTCTCTGGCCGTGGACTTGACCAGATGGTAAATATTGGAATAGCTAGCTTTCTTTATAAAGTGTTTAATGGCAAAGCACAGCATCTGAACACAGTTAGAAACTGAAAATCTTCCCCAGGCTCCCAGCTCCCCCAGAGGGGACCAGTGCACTAATCAAAGCCAGTCTCTATGAACCTCAATCTTGATCCTATGAGGCTGGTCCTCACAGTTCAGGACTCTGTTCATGGACCTGCCTGAAGAGGATCTCTGAGCAACACAAACTTTAATAAGGTCAGACTCCAGGCAGGGCGTCCCTGGTGGCTCAGACAGTAAAGAATCTGTCTGCAATGCAGGAGACCTGGGTTCGATCCCTGGGTTGGGAAGATCACCTGGAGAAGAGAATGGCAACCCACTCCAGCATTCTTGCCTAGAGAATCCCATGGACAGAGAAGTCTGGCAGGCTACAGTCCAAGAGGTCAAAAAGCGTCAGACACTGCTGAGCAACTAACATACAAACTGGAACCATCAGAACCGGGTTGGGCAGCCACAGAGGCTAGAGCTGGGGGTGGTCTTGGCCTTCCCTCTAGGTATTCCACCCAGCTGGTCCTCATCCCTTTCTTCCCTTGTCACCTATTTCTTCATTGTTTCTTAATCACTGCATCCTCAACTGCCTGCCCCAGGCTGATCACTCACTATTTGGGGGCTCATGCTTAAACCTCAGAGGCTGCTCAGTTCTGCCCCAGAGCCCATCATTTAAGGCTCTGAACCTGCATTATGTAGGTCTAGGAAGCTCTGGCTATTTCTGTGCCAACTTACTAATGCATAAAAGGAAGAAAGCTCAGAATGTGGAAGGAGCCCTCCCCAAAGGCTTCTTCCATGGCATGTACGTCTGCCACAGCTGGCCACCACCTCCTCGTCCTCCTAGGCTCGCGCTGCAGAGTTCATGGACCGGCCTGGCTCCGGGAAGGAAGAGCCTTCAATGGTTCCTGGGCTGCTAGTCCTGCAATCGTGCCCATTTTACAGGTGAAGAAATTTAGGCACAGAGAGGTTGGGGAATTTGCCTGATGCCACACAGCAGTGAATGAGATGCTACAGAAGCCATCAGGGCAGGCAGGCCCAGGCGGGGCAAGCTGGAAGTGAAGTTGCTCAGTCGTGTCTGACTCTTTGCGACCCCACGGACTACATGTAGCCTACCAGGCTCCTCTGTCCATGGGATTTTCCAGGCAATAGTACTGGAGTGGATTGCCGTTCCCTTCTCCAGGGGATCTTCCCGACTCAGGGATTGAACCCGGGTCTCCCGCATTGTAGACAGATGCCCAACCATCTGAGCCGCCAGGGAAAGCTTGGCATCCTGAAAAAGATGGGCTGCCTGCCTCCTGGCCAGGGGCTGTGAGATCATGTGAGGGCGGCCCAGCCCACCCAGAGTGGCTGGAAGCATCATGTTAAGTGCTCTGGGTGGGCAAGGCTGTGGTGATATTGATAAGACCCTAGCATGACCCCTCCCTGATTATCACTGCCTCCTCCCCAACTTGTTCCTCCAGAAACTACAGCTTCACTGAAAAGTCAGTTTTCCTGCTGGAGGAGACCCTCTCCTGGCAACCTGGGCAGAGCCCTCCAAGTGCTCCTTGCCTAGAGGCAGAGGCTGCCCCACTTCTGACCCGCCGGCTGGTGTGACCTGACCTTCCTCCATCCTGCAGACACACTCATTCCTTCCATCCCCTTCTCTCTGGCTGCAGGCAGGGTGCGGTGACCGGAGCCTGCAGAGGTGCCCCTCGAGCACTCTGGTTTCTGTATGGAGTGACCACTGCTCTCATAGACACGTTCCTCAAACCAAGGCAGGGCCCCTGTGCGAGGCCAGCCAGCCAGCGGATGAGTAGGCCTTCGGGCTCTGCCACCAGCCGGGCCATTCAGCCAAAGCACATGTTCTCCCTCTAATTGGAGCTGGATTAGGGCTGGAGCAAGAGAACGGCGGCTTGTCAACAAAGAGGCCTTAGACTTGGGGCAGCAGTGGGTCAAGGCGGCAGCCAGCAGTGGGGAGGTTGGAGGGGGGCAGCCGGCCCCGTCCACAAGCAGTTCCCTCAGCCTAGCCCTTCCTCTGCTGTCTCAGCTCTCACGGACCCAACACAGAGGAATAGGACTCACAGTGCTGATCACACCCTCCTCTGCAGGGCCGCCAACCCCTCGAGGGCTGAGGCCCGTCAGAACCTACCAGGGCCCTCAAAGCCAGAGCAGCCTGGGTGTGGGGGCTTCAACTGCTACCAGGACCGGGGGATGGAATCTCTGGAGGTGAAGTCTGCAGAGGACCCTGGGGCATCTCGCTCTGTGCTGTGAATAAGAATGCAGCCGGTTCCTGCTGAGTTCATGTGGACCAGACGGCTTTGAATGGAAACCAGAGGGTTCGCATCTCACCAGTACACCCACCCATCTTTCTGCAAGAGAGGCCAGGACATCAGCACCGACTTCTGACTTTTGTTTTTCTGATGGAGATGGTATTGGTGCTGAGCATCCCTTTGGGCCCCCGTAAGTGGACTTTGGCTGGCAGTAGGGCAGAGGGTGGGCTTCCCTAGTGGCTCAGTGGTAAAGAATCCACCTGCTAATGCTAATGGATCTGTCCTGCTAATGGATATCGATAACCCGGAGATATCGATCCCTGGGTCAGGAGGATCCCCTGGAGAAGGAAATGGCAATCCACTCTAAAATATTCTTGCCCAGGAAATCCCATGGACAGAGGAGCCTGGAAGGCTACACTCATGCTGCTGCTGCTGCTAAGTCGCTTCAGTCGTGTTCGACTCTGTGCGACCCCATAGACAGCAGCCCACCAGGCTCCCCCGTCCCTGGGATTCTCCAGACACGAACACTGGAGTGGGTTGCCATTTCCTTCTCCAATGCATGAAAGTGAAAAGTGAAAGTGAAGTCGCTCAGTCGTGTCTGACTCTTAGCGACCCCATGGAGTGCAGCCCACCAGGCTCCTCCGCCCATAGGATTTTCAAGGCAAGAGTACTGGAGTGGGGTGCCATTGCCTTCTCGAGGCTACAGTCCATGGGGTCACAAAACAGTAGGACACGACTTAGTGACTAAACAACAACAAGGGCAGGGGGTAGAGTGGGGGTATGGGAGATCTTTCTAGAGGCCAGAAGGGGACAACTGGGGCAACCGGGATCACAGGAGGCTTCCTAAGTCTGCGGAATGCAGAGCACCGCACCAGTGGGGTAGCAGTTTTCTCGTCTGTACAGAGGAAGGTTTATACTCTGGGCTCAGACACCCCTTCCTGCATTCCCTGGAGAGCAGCCTGCTCAGCGCCACCTGGTTGGGGCACACCTAAGCTGAGCTGGACATGCAGCCAAGAACCATTGTTAAGAGTCCTCCTGGGAGGGTGCAGACAGGGGTCTGGGCACCGGGACATATGAGTGATAAGGGTCTGGACCAAGGGTGGGTGCTCTGGGCAAAGCCTCGCACCCCTCTCACACACTGCCTGCGGGAGCTCTGGACCCTCACCTGGGATGATCAGAACAGGTAGGTGAGGCTCAGCCCTGCCCTGAGAGCAGGTAAGGTTCATTGTCTGGAAAGACGGCCCCACAGCAGGTCCACAGGGCACTCAAGCCTGGGGACCTGCTCGCTGCCCACAGGGACTTTCAGGGCAGTCTAACTGGGCACAGATAGGGCACTCTTGGGAGCACCTCCAGACTTGCACTTTATAGGCACGCTGGTGGGACCTGTGGGCCCGCTAGGTTTCTACTCATGGCCCCTTGTCCCCACCAAGCTCTTTCTGTCAAAATGCACACACCCAAGGGTCCTCTCTCTTAGCAGGATCTTTCATGTTGCACGTGTTAAAACGTCTCTACAAGCTGACCAAGGGCCTGTGACTCAGCATTCCTGCTCCCACACAGGTTTGCAGGGCTGCCAACTGACATTATAAATCCCAGGAGAGGCCAGCAGCTGGCCGGGCCCCACGGCCCCCAAGTCCCGGCTCTGCAGCCCTCCAGCCCTCCTCTCTCACCCTTCAACCTGCCAGGGCCGTTGACGTGTTTGATGGCTGTCCCTTCTCAAGTTGCTCAACTCCTTTAGTCAGCTGCTACCAGTGCCCAGCTTGTCTTAATCAGCTACTGGGGGGCTTTGCGGGCCCCACCCGCCACACCCCATGTATCCCCAGGATAGGGTAGTGGGAGGTGAGATGTTCCCCAGGAGGTTGGGTGACGCAGGCCGGGAACAGAACCTGCGTGCTGGGCCTGCGGAGGCGGAAAGTGGCCAGCCTCTGAGGGCTGTGGGTGGGTGGGGTGCCTTCTCGAGCTGAGTCACCCGCTGGCACCAGGAAGCCTGGCCGCATGACCTCCAAGCTGAGGCAACTTGGACTTGCTGAATATGAGCAAAGTTACTACTGTTTCCTAGAAGCAACGGGGAGTTGATGAGTTTCACCGAGCATCTCCTTCCTAGAATGGTCACCATCCCAGGGGCACCTCCAGGGTCATCGGAGACAGGGTTGAGTGATGTCACGTGAAGGGTGGGGACATCTCCACCTGCAGACACTGAGTGCTCCCTTTGAGCACAGGAAATGGTTTGGACCCATTTTGCAGATGCATTTGTGAGACAACTTGTCTAAGTATCTTAGACCGAGGAAGAGATGAAGCTTACAGGACCCAGAAACTGCTTGCACACTCGGATACACAGACATACACACACTGAGATACACCCAGACACTCACTCACAGGGAACACATCCACACCTCACACCCCTGCATGCTCAGACACTCACCCTGCCAGCCCTGCACACATCCTTGGCCTGATGGCAGGCTGGAGACCGAGGACCCCAGGCTGACCTGAGACTCCAGGGCTTAGAACAGAAATGGCAAGAATATGCTGACTTTCTGCCTCGGCCCGTTCAGGGCTGAGGGTTCTGCCCCTGATCTGAGCCTCTACTCTCTTATCCATGAAACAGGCACCAAGGGCTGACCAGTTTGCTTAAGTGGAACCACCCCTTAAGTATCAAACAGAGGGCAGAAAACACGGCGACGAGGTGGAGGGCTTCCCAGAGCTCTGGCCTCTGCGTTGGTTCACCCAGCCCTCCCAGCACCGCAGCCTGACCACTCCCCTTGAGTGCACACCCCCCAGCCAGCAGGGGAGCCTCAGCAACCACCTGGGGCTGCAGCAAAGGCTGCAGGGAATGGGGGGTCCCACGGGGAGGAAGCCCAGCCCGCTGCCCTTCCAGCGCTCCTGCATCGCCACCTGCTGGCCACAAGGAGCCTCGGTGTGCGCCCGGCACAAGCCCTGGGCATTAGCCCAGGTTCCTGGAGCCCCCCAACAGGTTCAAGACAGTGAGTAGGGGTGTAGGCTGGCAAGGCCAGGGACCTGGCCCCCAATTTCTTGAGTCAGGAAGGGCAGAAGCAAAGCTTTGGCGCCAGGAGCTGGGCTCTGTTCCCAGACTTCCTCTTGGAAATGGGCGAGCGCAGGAGGGCTGAACGCTGAGCCACGGTGACTGGTTAAGCCTCCCAGCCCTGCTCCCTGCCCCAGTCCTCTGCAGGCCCCAGAGCTGAGGCGTCTCCTTGATAAAGCAGGGTTCAGGTAAGGACACAGGCTCCCGTGGAACGGGTCAGCTGATTCCCAGACACACCCAGAGCTCCAAGGACATGGCCTGATCTCCAGTCCAAGAGGTGAACCTTGGCAAGACACCCCACATCAGCGAACAGGCTGCAGAAGGTGCTAAAGAATATTTGGGGGAAACTGCTGCAAGTTTTGTGTGGCTTGAGAGTGTACCTCAAATTCCACTCGAGATAGTGCATTGCCCCACTCCAGTACTCCTGCCTGGAAAATCCCATG
>SJYC01028234.1:0-43471 GCA_006408675.1 Madoqua kirkii | reverse complement strand
TGCTCTGCCCTCCCGCAACACACAATGTCCTTGTCCCCACAGGTGGAGGTTGAGGTCAAGAAACAGTTTCAGTTCAGTTCAGTCCACTCAGTCATGTCCAACTCTTTGAGACCCCATGAACTGCAGCACGCCAGGCCTCCCTGTCTATCACCAACTCCCGGAGTTTACCCAAACTCACGTCCATTGAGTCGGTGATGCCATCCAACCATCTCATCCTCTGTCGTCCCTTTCTCCTCCTGCCCTCAATCTTTCCCAGCATCAGGGTCTTCTCAAATGAGTCAATTCTTCACATCAGGTGGCCAAAGTATTGGAGTTTCAGCTTCAACATCAGTCCTTCCAATGAACACCCAGGACTGATCTCTTTTAGGATGGGCTGGTTGGATCTCCTTGCAGTCCAAGGGACTCTCAAGAGTCTTCTCCAACACCACAGTTCAAAAGCATCAATTCTTCGGCACTCAGCTTTCTTTATAGGAACCTTCCAATGAGAGATCGACAGATCCAAAGCCAGAGACCGACGCCACATCTAATGTGCCAAGACTCAGAAGGTGAGTCGCCTCCCAAGTGTGTCCCTTTGCACTTGAGGCTCTGGTTTTCTTTCCCTCCATCCCAGGCCTGCCTTTCTCTCTCTGCCTCTCACTAGCCCCTGCTCTGACATTCTGCTCTCTTCCCGCCCCTTCTCCACTGCTGCGTTCTTTGTCCGCCTCCCTTTCCGTGGCCTCCACAGAATTTCTAACCCTGAGCTCCAATCTCTGCCCGGACCAACCACAGCCCAGAACAGATCTGCTGATTAGGCTGTGTGCATCGTACAACATGCTTCTGTGCCGTGTGCCTGCTTCTAAAGGTGACAAGTACAACGCTTTATCTCTTCTTCTTTCTTGAAATAAAAATCCAAACAAAATTAATTTGCCCTTCATGGACTGTGCCCTGCTGGAATCTCTCTACATGTGGCCCAGAGAGGAAGGCTTTCTTGGAGGAGGCTGAGCCCCTGCAGACAGAGACTCTCATAATAGGCAGGGGGACAGTTTCCTGGAGGTCACACCTGAAACTTCCACATCCCAGAGGGTGGCCCAGGAACCTCCCCTCCTCAAAGTCCAGTAGCCAAGTAGAAACCGATGTCCTCTTCCTCCCCTCTCCCCACTCCCCCAGGCCAGTTTTTCCTGCTTGTCCTGTTTGGGGACTCCAGCCAGAAACCCAATAAGCAGAGGGGAGGGGGTGAGGAAGATGTGTATAAGAGACAGCCTTCCTGGGTCTTGCTCTCCTTTGTTATTCAGGAGCCTGGTGTCATTCTTTGTAAAAGCTGACTCTTACCTAAATACAACAGTGTTAACAGTTCACCTAAAAAAATACATTAAAGTTTAATTGAACCAGATCTCCAGTCTCCAGGACACTCAGCTGCAACTTGGCACTTAGTCAAGTCCACTGCAACTCGTTACTTCACCCAACTTGTTTCTCTACCCACCTCCAGAGAATGGTTTTTTTGCCTTACCTAGACTGCCGCTTGGAGTTGAAAAATGCCAGATTTCACACCCTGGGGAGGGGCTGGACAGGGGAGGAGAACAGGGATGAGGCCCAGGTGCTCCATCCGTCCAGCAATGTCCAGAGCTGACTCCTGGAGGAGAGCCCACGCCAGGCACAGGCAGGTCAGAGCCAGGTGGGCTGGGTGGATGCCCGTGATGACTGGTGTGGCGGCTCCAAGATACTGCATTGCAGATGTGTTAATGAGGGGTTAACCAGACACATGCTTCAGACCATCACACTCTTCCTGGGTCTCCGGGCCTCAGAAATACATCAGAGGTCAGACAGGTGGAGACCCAGCTTTGCCTACAAGGTCCAGAAACCCAGGGGAAAGCACTTGAGGCCTCATCACTGGGAAGGAGCGTGTGTTGGTGACTGTCTGAGTGACACGAAGCACGTTTCCTGCATCACCTTTAAAATCAGGCTGCTGCTGCTAAGTCACTTCAGTCATGTCCGACTCTGTGTGACCCCTAGACAGCAGCCCACCAGGCTCCCCTGTCCCTGGGATTCTCCAGGCAAGAACACTGGAGTGGGCTGCCATTTCCTTCTCCAATGCATGAAAGTGAAAAGTGAAAGTGAAGTCGCTCAGTCGTGTCTGACTCTTAGCGACCCCATGGACTGCAGCCTTCCAGGCTCCTCCGTCCATGGGATTTTCCAGGCAAGAGTACTGGAGTAGGGTGCCATCGCCTTCTTCGTTAAAGTCAGGCAGCTGACTGCAAATGATCCTGGCAAAGGATGCGAAACATGGTTTTCCTGTTATGAGAGTGAAAGGGAAGAACCAGGAAGAAGGGAGAGGCAGAGGGGAGACAGGCTGTGAACGCTGCCCTCCTGCAGCCCCTCTGAGAACTGGAGTCAGTCGTGCTACCCAAGGGACCCCAGTGTCACCCCACCAGCCACCCTGCCTGAGATGCTGCTCCTCCTGACCAAGCAGGCCTCTTGCTCTTCCCATAGTGCCCATTCAACCAGTGCCACTTCTGGGCATCCCCCAGTGCTCCAGTATGGTGCCCAGCTTTGGGGTTCATGCCTTGGGGCTGACCCTCACCTGTCCCACCACTTCTTCAGCTACACAAGGGAATATACACAACTGTGTACACACCTCTCACTTCCGCGAGGCCCCCACTAGACACTCACGGCTGCCCTCTCACAACCCTCGTTAAGGACGAATTATTCACTGGACACTTGACAGACATTATTTAAGACTCTGGCAAATGTGGGAAGAAACTGACTTCAATTTCCGGTATAACAGACAGAGTGAAAAGTTACAGCCCATGGCCAGGTGAGGATGCAAATGCAAATTACTAAGAGGAACTTGGTTAGCTTCAAGGGTGGGGGATTCTTGGCTGGGACAGGACTCAGCAGGCCCAGGATGAGGCCTGGAGGAGAAGAGGCGCCAGGGAACCAGGCCTGAGTTTGCTCTGCCCTCCCGCAACACACAATGTCCTTGTCCCCACAGGTGGAGGTTGAGGTCAAGAAACAGTTTCAGTTCAGTTCAGTCCACTCAGTCATGTCCGACTCTTTGAGACCCCATGAACTGCAGCACGCCAGGCCTCCCTGTCTATCACCAACTCCCGGAGTTTACCCAAACTCACGTCCATTGAGTCGGTGATGCCATCCAACCATCTCATCCTCTGTCGTCCCTTTCTCCTCCTGCCCTCAATCTTTCCCAGCATCAGGGTCTTCTCAAATGAGTCAATTCTTCACATCAGGTGGCCAAAGTATTGGAGTTTCAGCTTCAACATCAGTCCTTCCAATGAACACCCAGGACTGATCTCTTTTAGGATGGGCTGGTTGGATCTCCTTGCAGTCCAAGGGACTCTCAAGAGTCTTCTCCAACACCACAGTTCAAAAGCATCAATTCTTCGGCACTCAGCTTTCTTTATAGGAACCTTCCAATGAGAGATCGACAGATCCAAAGCCAGAGACCGACGCCACATCTAATGTGCCAAGACTCAGAAGGTGAGTCGCCTCCCAAGTGTGTCCCTTTGCACTTGAGGCTCTGGTTTTCTTTCCCTCCATCCCAGGCCTGCCTTTCTCTCTCTGCCTCTCACTAGCCCCTGCTCTGACATTCTGCTCTCTTCCCGCCCCTTCTCCACTGCTGCGTTCTTTGTCCGCCTCCCTTTCCGTGGCCTCCACAGAATTTCTAACCCTGAGCTCCAATCTCTGCCCGGACCAACCACAGCCCAGAACAGATCTGCTGATTAGGCTGTGTGCATCGTACAACATGCTTCTGTGCCGTGTGCCTGCTTCTAAAGGTGACAAGTACAACGCTTTATCTCTTCTTCTTTCTTGAAATAAAAATCCAAACAAAATTAATTTGCCCTTCATGGACTGTGCCCTGCTGGAATCTCTCTACATGTGGCCCAGAGAGGAAGGCTTTCTTGGAGGAGGCTGAGCCCCTGCAGACAGAGACTCTCATAATAGGCAGGGGGACAGTTTCCTGGAGGTCACACCTGAAACTTCCACATCCCAGAGGGTGGCCCAGGAACCTCCCCTCCTCAAAGTCCAGTAGCCAAGTAGAAACCGATGTCCTCTTCCTCCCCTCTCCCCACTCCCCCAGGCCAGTTTTTCCTGCTTGTCCTGTTTGGGGACTCCAGCCAGAAACCCAATAAGCAGAGGGGAGGGGGTGAGGAGAGAAGGGAAGGCAAACAAGAGATCCCAGACTCTGTGCTGGGAGAAGGTGGGGGGCAGGGCATATAAGAGCCTGATGGTGCTGCAGTAAGCCCCTAAACACTTCCTCACCTGGTCTCAGGACCTTGCTCATGGCACCTCTTTGGGGTCCTGTGCAGGAGGTACCTACCCCCACCTTTGGAAGCTGGGTGCCCCTGGGCTCACCTCCTTGGGTGGTCTCTCCCCCCATACTTTCTGCTGTCTCCCCACAGAGCTCCTCTTCTCCCCAGCTCCAGCTGCTTCCTCTGTTGAAGACTCTGAGGTCACCTCTCACATGTCACATCCAAAGAAGAGCCCTCCATTCAATCCTGAAACCTCGGGCTTCCCGTTCAGTAAGAGGCCATGTTATTCTAAATGCTCAGGCCAAATCGCAGTGTCAACTCTGCTTGGCTCTTTCTCACAAATCCCACATCCTTCCTTGATTTCTTCCTGCTCTACGTTTACAATGTCTTCCAAACCCAGCACTCCCCTCACTGCCAAAGAATTGATGCTTTCGAATTGTGATGCTGGAGAAGACTCTTGAGAGTCCCTTGGACTGTAAGGAGATCAAACCAGTCAATCCCAAAGGAAATCAACCCTGAATATTCATTGGAAGGACTGATGCTAAAGCTGAAGCTCCAATCCTTTGGCCACCTGATATGAAGAAATGATTCATTAGAAAAGACCTTGATGCTGGGAAAGATTGAGGGCAAGAGGAGAAGGGGATGACAGAGGATGAGATGGTTGGATGGCATCACCGACTCAATGGACCTGAATTTGAGCAAACTCCGGGAGATGGTGAAGGACAGGGAAGAAGCCTGGCCTGCTCCTTCATAGGGTTGCAAAGAGTCGGATACAACTTAGCGACTGAATAGCAGCATCACACATCACTGCCACCCTGCCTCCCGCTGGTCTAAACTACCTCACCAGGGCCTGGATTAAGGTAAATAGTCTCCCAGCCTCTCCTGCTGCTTCCAGCTGCCCTCAACCACGGAAAGACCTGGCCATGACATTCTTCTCTCATCTCACTTAGAATGAAATCCAAAGCTTCATGATACTCATAACCTGGTTGTCCCCTCTATTCTCACTGCTCTGCAGATATTCTGGGCTGTGACTCTCCTCAAACAAGCACCCCTGCCTCAGGGCCTTTGCACGTCCCATGGATCTGTTAGAAAGCTCTTCCCACAGGCATGGGCATGGCCCATCCCACTTAATTCACACCAAAGCTCATCTTACTTGTCTATCATCTGCCTCCTTGCAAGGACTGAAGCTCCCAGGGCTCATGGAACACATTTTCCTCCTGCTTTCCCAGGCCCTGGGGTGATGGCCAGCACATTGGAGATGTTCAGTAACATGAGTTATGGAAAAATTAGTGAATGGTCAGGGCCGCAGTGTGGGGGTGCTCTGGAGCCTGTGTCCTGCCTGGAGGGGTGTGTTCTGAGACCTCACTCAGGCCCTGCCCGCACCCAGCTATACAGACCACCTGGCTGCTTTCTCTGACCTTTGTACGTGCAGCCCCACCTGCCTTCTTCACAGATCCTCAATATTTCCATTCAAACCCTGCTTCTACCTCCTGGGCAAGCTCACCTAATTGTCCTCCACATCACTGCTGTGTCTGGGGTTGGGGGGAGTCTAGGGCAGCTCTGCCAAGGGGCTAGTGTTAAGACAAGTTCCGAGTAGAGTTGCATGAACTGGCACCCTTTTCCAAAGTGGGGGAGGTCTTCCCTGCTGCACCTGGCTCCTGGACACCTGCCGGGTGATTGAGGGGTGGTATTGACCATGCGGCAGCAAAGTTCCTCATGTGTCCAGCCCTCACTGGGCTTCCCTGGTAGCTTAGCTGCTAAAGAATCCACCTGCAATGCAGGGGAATCTGGTTCAATTCCTGGATCAGGAAGTTCCCTTGCCGAAGGGACAGGCTACCCACTCCAGGATTCTGGGGCTTCCCTGGTGGCTCAGATGGTAAAGAATCTGCCTGCAATGCAGGAGACCTAGGTTTAGTCCCTGGGTTGGGAAGATCCCCTGGAGGTGGGCATGGCAACCCACTCCAGTATTCCTGCTTGGAAAAATCCCCATAGACAGAAGAGCCTGGTGGGCTACAGTCCATGGGGTCTCACAGAGTCGGACACTACTGACTAAGTATGAGCACAGCACTGATGGAAACGGGCCTCCCACCATGCGACTGACTGCCTCAGGTGTTCTGTGCAACCCGCCCACCCCTTGCCCTGGTGACTTGCTGTGTTCATCAAGCCGAAAGCAGCTGCCCCTTGCACAGAGGTATGAGTCCTGGCTGGCAAATGCCAAGAGGGTGCTGCTGCCAGCCTGTGCTCGAGAGTGGAGTCCTGCAGCTCCGAGGACACTGTTATTTAGGCCACTGACACCGGCTGTGGTGCCTCTGCACAAATGGCATGTTGTGAACACCTCATTATTGTGCAATGGGTTCTCACTCTCTCACTGCACCCCAAGATTTCAAGTTCCTGGAGCCTGTTGGAGAGTGTGTGTTTTTCCTCCTGTGCCGGCCATAGTTCCAAGAGGAATACTGTGTGGCCCTTGGGGAAGGGGGTTACAATGAAGGGAAAGGGATTTGTGTTTTTATAGCCAGTCACTCAACGTTGCACCAGGCCTTGTGTGTATTAATGATCTTGCCTGTCAGGGACCTTGATCCCCCAGTCAGAGCCCTAAGGCACTAAGTAACTCACACAGAATCCCATGCACGGCTGCTGACCACACTCCAGTGGTCGGGTGCCTCTGTTAAACCCACTTCTAATTCCAGGCTCGGGGCATTTCGCTAAAGCCAGGTGTTGGAGTCCAAAGCCTTTCCTGATGAAGCTCTTTGCAAAAGAAAGAGACAACACAAACCAATAAACCGCAAAACAGCCAAACAAAGCTAAGATCTGTAGCACAGAAGGAACGCAGGGGACCTCCCCGGCCTTTGAGTGAGTCTGAGCTGGGATTTGCTCTTTCTCTGCTGCCACCCAGTGCCCCCAAAGAGAGGCTGACCAGAAACCACACCAGTTTCCTTTAGCCTCAGCTCAACAATTTTGGGGATGGCAAGTAACCCTTTGAGAATCTGTTTAAATGTGGGAAGATCACACACGAAAATGCACGTGCCCAAGTTTTTAAAAACACTTGTAGGGGTATGCCAAGGATGCTAGATAAAGAACTCCCTTTTCAGAATTTAAATTTGAAATCAGGAGTGCTGTTTGACCTCTATGACCATCAAATCCTTGACTTCTGGAGGTCCAGGTGTGAAGAGCAAAACCTTGCAACTGAAGGCACCTGGAATCAGGATATGTTCAGAGGGTTACAAAGCAGCCTGGACTGGGACAACAACAGAAATCCAAGAACATATCCCTGATTCTATAAAAACATTCTTGATATATTGGAGAGACTTCAAATCCATGGGAGAAAGGGCAGACGACTTTACAGTGTTGGGATAAGTGTTTGCTAGTTCGGCTTTTCCTCCTTAACAAACTAACCCAAATCTTAGTGGCTTAATGCAGTCATTTATTTGCTCACGATTCTGTGGGTAGACAATTGGGGCTTGCTCAACAGGACAGTGATTTTGCTGACTTCTGAGTTCACCCAAGCATCTTAGCAATTGGCACGTTCCCTTTGTCTCATCAGTAAAGTGCTAGCATTGACTGAGTCTGCACTACACTCCCATTTTTTTTCATTTTGCTAGTGTCACTGATGGCATACTATATTCTGTATCTTACACCAGTTTTGCTATTTGTGAAGTTGTCTGTGATCGGCTCTGAAGTATCACCTGCTTCTATGCCCTATTTTGTGAGTAGATGTAATGCTCGCCATATGACCTTTCTATAAATTGCAAAGTATGTATTTTAAAAACTTTTTATGATACAGCAGTAATTCTAATTCATGGCAGAAAATTTGGGAAATATGGAAAAACATAAGATAAAAAATATGCAGATGACACCACCCTATGGCAGAAAGTGAAGAGGAACTAAAAAGCCTCTTGATAAAAATGAAAGAGGAGAGTGAAAAAGTTGGCTTAAAACTCAACATTCGGAAAACTAAAATCATGGCATCTGGTCCCATCACTTCATGGCAAATAGATGGAGAAACACTGGAAACAGTGTCAGACTTCATTTTGGGGGGCTCCAAAATCACTGAAGATGATGATTGCAGCCATAAAATTAAAAGACACTTACTCCTTGGAAGGAAAGTTATGACAGCATATTAAAAAGCAGAGACATTACTTTGCCAACAAAGGTCCGACTAGTCAAGGCTATGGTTTTTCCAGTGGTCACGTATGGACATGAGAGTTGGACTGTGAAGAAAGCTGATTGCCGAAGAATTGATGCTTTTGAACTGTGGTGTTGGAGAAGACTCTTGAGAGTCCCTTGGACTGCAAGGCAATACAACCAGCCCATCCTAAAAGAGATCAGTCCTGGGTGTTCATTGGAAGGACTGATGCTGAAGCTGAAACTCCAATATTTTGGCCACCTCATGCAAAGAGTTGACTCACTGGAAAAGACTCTGATGCTGGAAGGGATTGGGGGCTTGTCAGACTTCATTTTGGGGGGCTCCAAAATCACTGAAGATGATGATTGCAGCCATAAAATTAAAAGACACTTACTCCTTGGAAGGAAAGTTATGACAGCATATTAAAAAGCAGAGACATTACTTTGCCAACAAAGGTCCGACTAGTCAAGGCTATGGTTTTTCCAGTGGTCACGTATGGACATGAGAGTTGGACTGTGAAGAAAGCTGATTGCCGAAGAATTGATGCTTTTGAACTGTGGTGTTGGAGAAGACTCTTGAGAGTCCCTTGGACTGCAAGGCAATACAACCAGCCCATCCTAAAAGAGATCAGTCCTGGGTGTTCATTGGAAGGACTGATGCTGAAGCTGAAACTCCAATATTTTGGCCACCTCATGCAAAGAGTTGACTCACTGGAAAAGACTCTGATGCTGGAAGGGATTGGGGGCCGGAGGAGAAGGGAACGACAGAGGATGAGATGGCTGGATGGTATTACTGACTCAATGGACATGAGTTTGCGTAAACTCCGGGAGTTGGTGATGGACGGGGTGGCCTGGTGAGCTGTGATTCATGGGGTCGAAAAGAGTTGGACACGACTGAGCAACTGAACTGAACTGAAGATAAAAAATATTTTTAAGCCCATAATCCCTGAAGCCCAAAATAGTATTTCTTCTTGGTATTTTTTTCAATATATACCTTTTCTGCATTTTTCAAATTTTGCATAATGAGCATGCTGTCTGTCACATTTGCAATCAGAAAACAAACATCCGCAGTTACAATAGAGTTCTATCATGCTCTTTGCAAGCTTGGCCAGAGAGAGAAAATGAGAAAATAAACAGCAGGACAGGACTCCCCACTGTTACTGCTGCAAAGGCCCTGAAACGGGGCCTTGATTGTTTTCAGGGGCTGAAGTACTTCGTGGATCTCTTCCCCGCCACATATTCTTCACTTAGCATTCCAGGCTGCTTGAGCTCTTGGCAGATTAAAAACAAACTAAGTCGACCTCTGGATGGCTTTTGAAGTATCTGCTGAGAAATGCCAAAAGTGACGTTCACTCATTAATGTTATCTAATACTCAGCTCCTCCTTCCATGTCCCCAATTCTCAAAAATATCTTGTTACAATTTGTTAGAAACAGTATCCAAAGAACCACAGCGTCCTCTAACGTCTGTAAAATTTTTACATTGTCTTTTCTTCCCAGGGCCTGCTCTATTGAGCGCGGAGAGGCCGCTGTCAAGAGCACACCAATCCCCAGAAGCGGAGCGCCAGCCAGAACCCCATACCTCGGATGCAAGCTTCGGCCTCCACCGGAAGCAGAAGAGAGTGGGCTTCGGCGGTTACCATGGAGATTCTGGCTTGAGGCCCTGGTTGGCTGAGATGCCTCCGACACCGCCCCCTCTGCTCAGCTCGGTAGAGGTAGGCAGAAGCGGAGATTTCTCAGGGACTTCTGGGAAAGATAAGTCCCCGAGAACGGAAACGGAAGCTGCTTGCCCGGTGCATTCTGGGAGTTGCAGTTCCGTTGTCTGTGGCTCTTGTGCCCTCAGGCCAAGCGGTTTGGGAACGTTGCGCTGGTAGCCACAGACGCGGGAAGGCTGCCTGGAGCTTGGTTTCACGTAAGGACGGTGCGGCCCGAGGCCCTGCTGTCCCACCTCCACTCCGACCGGGAGCAGCGGCCATTCGGCCTTGGGGCTTGGCGAGGAGCTGGACCCCGTGTCTCTCAGAAGCCGCGGAGCCCCAGGGCACCCGCTCGGCTCTTGAAGAGCAGAAGTGGAAAGGGAAAGGAATGTCAAGTGCTTAAAAGGAGATCTGAACGGACCCAGAGTTTCCTGGTTGTGACCGCAGCCTTGGTGCAGTGAGCCAGATTTTAGTCTCAGGACTGCAACCTGCAACCCCTAGACGGTGAGCCTTTGCCAAAATGTTTGCTTGGAAACCCCAAATTTGACTTGAAGCAGTTTTTTTGGAGGCCTTGTGAAGGACTTGCATTTATCCGTACAATATAATCTACACCTTTACAGATTTCTTAACACTTGCTGAAAACGAGTATGCAAATCTTTAATTAAGGAAGCAAAGTAGCTTCCACAGTTTAAGTGACTATTCATTTGGGTTTCTCAGAGGTTTGTATTTGGTGAGTATTTGGTGAAAATGCTGTGTCTAGTTAATGATTCCACCCAAATGTTAACTGTGATCTTAGATCTCCTTGTCATACTGCCTTTCCATTTTCAACCAGTTTGATAATACCTCCTCAGGCTCTGTGTCTTCTCTAGTATGATATCTTGTCTTTTCTGTTGACTGGAGGTCAGTCTTTGACCTTCAACACAGACTTTTGGGAGATTCAGATTATATCCTTTTAAAAACTAATAATGCCTGAAACATTTCAATTATTTACGTAATGACAGTTTTTGTTGCATATTTTCTTTTCCAATTAGCAGAATTCTCAGTTTCTGAAATTAGTCTCAGCCCAGGAAAGAATTGTGGATATCTAGCGAGATGTTGATGTCTCTAGAGGCACTTATTCAGAAAGGGATAAATCTGTATGTGCAACTTAGGGGTGAATGTTTAGGAATGCAATCTCAAAAATGTTGAGACCTTCCTGTTATTATTCCTTTGTACATTGCTTTTTCAGGTGCTATTTTTACATTCCTTAATGGCTTCTCTCCAGTTGCTGTCACTCTGACAGCATTCATTCTTGTGCATTTTCTAATACTGTTGCGCATCCCCTTCATTATTTTTTGAAGAGGTACCTGTCCATTCTCTCATTTAAGCTCTGTTCAGTCTCCAGATATTGTGGTAGTATAGTGGACAAAGCCTAAGTTCTATATCTGACCATCTCATTAATAACTTCTGTATCTTTAGGTTAATCACATAACCTCTCTAGTTCTAAACTTGTTTATCTTTAAATGAGAAGGGTAAACGTCTATATCTTTAAAACATTTTTTCAGCTTTCAGAGTCTGCCTATCGGGCCAGCTTCTTTCCTACCACTTCTGCCTCTATTTATCTCTACTTCACTGGTTTATTATTTTCCCAAGATTTCAAGACTGTAAACATGCACTCTAATTTTATAAGATTATTTTTATTAAAATCCTGAGTGCAGTTCCCCAGCACAGAAAATGTTTTTATAAATTTTTTATTCCCCTCAGATATGAAGACCAGAGCAGATACCAAAGAGATCGGTAGAATATACTTTTGAGTGAGCAGCAACATTTCTGTCATCATTGAAAGGCTCAGAGGAGCTGTGTCCAAAGAATATTCATTTGAAGGAATCTGAATTTGAGGCCAAGATAGAAAAGCAAAAAGAGAACTCTATAGGCAAAATTTCAACAACAACAAAAAAATCTCTTGCCCAAACCACTGGTTTTCAGCAAATAATAGTTGCCCATGAAAACTATCTTGTGAGGAAAATGGGCATACTTTTAATGAATTTGAGAGAAGTTTTAAGATCTAAACTTATCTGAAAGCATATTATTTGTTCAGAAGAGAAACTACATATACTTGATCCAACTGGAAAAAATGTCAAATGGAATTTATCTCCAATTAAAAGTCAAAGAACTTCTAAAAAGAAAGCATAATTGTATTGGCTTTGGAAAAAAATTTCAGTGACTGTTCAAACTTTTTATCAAGAATTCATATTGGTGAGAAACCTCGTAAGTGTGATGACTGTGGAAAAGCATTTATCCAGAATTCATGTCTTACTGAATATCAGAGAACTCATACTGGAGAGAAACCCTGTAATTTGTAGGAAAGCATTCACTGTAAATTCATCTGTTCAGCATCAGAATTCACACTGGAGAGAAACCTTATATATGTAATGAATATAGGAAAGCCTTCAGTGACTCAGTTCAGTTCAGTTGCTCAGTTGTGTCCAGCTCTTTGCGACCCCATGAATCGCAGCACGCCAGGCCTCCCTGTTCATTACCATCTCTCTTCAGTGACTACTCATCCTTTATTCAATATCAAAGCATTCACAGTGGGAGAAACCCTATGAATGCATTGACTGGGGGGAGTCCTTCACTCATAATCTCATCTCTTACACAACATCAGAGAATTCACATGGGCGTGAAACCCTGTAAGTGTAGTGATTGTGGGAAGGCATTCACATGAAGTACACACCTTACGCAACACCAGAGAATTCATACTGGGGGAAAGCTTTATAAATGTAATGAATGTGGAAAAGCATTCAGTGCCCACTCAGTGTTTACACAACACCAAAGGATTCACACAGGAGAAAAATCCTATACATGCAGTGGATGTGGGAAGGACTTCCCTGAAAATGCATCCCTTACTGAAATCACTGAATTCATACTGGAGAGAAACCTTATGAACACAGCAGATGTGGTAAAGCATTTAGCCAGAGCACTCATCTTACTCAACATGACTTCATACTGGAGAGAAACCCTTTAATGTGAGATGTAGAAAAGCATTTGGTAACAGTTTAATCCTGATCAGACATCAGCAGCTTCACACATTAGTCATCTTAATGATACTGTTTCATGGACTACTCTATCCTTTCATGATCCACTCTTAACATTTTGGTCATGTGTCTCTTAACCATGCCACCCACTCTTCTGCTTACAATTAGAATCTAGGAATGTTGTACTCCTGGAATAAAGTGAAACATTGGGTAATATTTAAGTTTCCCATACTGACACTGTTTTATTAGGTGCATAGAGATTTAGACTGTTTTCTTGGAGAATTAGCCCATTTATCATTATTTAATGCCCCTTGTTATCCCTTGCCTGGAAAATCCCATGGACAGAGTAGCCTGATAGGCTACAGTCCACAGGGTCGCAGAGTTGGACACGACTGAGCAACTTCACTTTCACTTTCTTTCTTATCCCTTAGTATCTTCCTTGAAGTCTGCTTTGTCTGAAATTAAAGGTAAGTCGGCTGCTTTTGGTTAGTGCTAGCATGGCATGTCTTTCTCCATCTCTCTACTTTTAACACGTTTGTTACTGTTTTCTGTGCTTTGTATTTGTTGTTTTCTATCTTCCTTCTTCTGCCATCTCTGGTTTTAATTGAGCATTTAATGATTCCATCTTCTCGCTTGTATACATTAACTATATCTTTTAAACAGTTTAGTGGTTACCTTAGAGCTTGGAGTATACATTTTTAAATTAAGTGCACATTTAAAGGAGAAGGCAATGGCACCTCACTCCAGTACTCTTGCCTGGAAAATCCCATGGACGGAGGAGCCTGGTAGGCTGCAGTCCATGGGGTTGCTAAGAGTCGGATACGACTGAGCAACATCACTTTCACTTTTCACTTCCATGCACTGGAGGAGGAAATGGCAACCCACTCCAGTGTTCTTGCCTGCAGAATCCCAGGGACAGGGGAGTCTGGTGGGCTGCTGTCTATGGGGTCACACACAGTCAGACACGACTGAAGCGACTTAACAGGAGCAGCACATTTAAATAAAAATATCCTGCTGCACATATAAGCACAGGTAACTTACATCAGAGTATCCCCATCCTTTGTGGTATTGCTGTCATTTATTTCACTTATACATATGCTATGATCACCCAGTATGTTGTCATTATTATTGCTTTTAATAATTATCTTTGAGAATAAGAAAATATTTTTTTATCCTTCTAAAATTTCTCACTGGTGCTATCCATGCCTTGATGTAGATCTAAGTTTCTGAACTAAATAAATTTTCTTCTGTTAGAAGAACAACTTTTTTTTTGGCCATGCTGCGCAACATGTGGGATCTTAGTTCCCTGACCAAGTATTGAACCTTACCTTCTTCTGTGGAAGCACAGAGCCTTAACCACTGGACCACCGGGGAAATGTCTGGCAGTTTTATTCTTATATAAATATCCCTTTGAACTGGTTTTAACATATGATTGGTTCCCTTATTAATTGTAAGTTTAACAGAATCTTTGATATGCATATTTTGCATTTACATGCCATGATCTTACCTTAGAAAAAACTTGTTGAAATTCACATAACAAAATTAACCATTTAAAAAAGTGATTCAGTAGAAAAGAGTACATTCAAAGTGTTATACAATCATCACATGGATCTAGTTATATAACATTTTTATCACCCCAAATTAAAACCCCTTATCCATTAAATAGTAACTTTCATTCTCTCCTTCCCCCTGGCAAAGCACCAGTCTGCTTTTCTCTTGGCTTCACCAGTTCTGAGTATTTCATGCAATGGAATCATACCATATATGATCTTTCCTGACTTATTTTCACTTGGGATATTTCAAGGTTCATCCTCACCACAGCATATATCGGCATTCCTACATGGTTCTTTTCTAGCATTTACTGTTAAGTGTGGTCAAGGATCAGTTCTCAAGGTGTAGTGCATGGGTCAGCAGCATCTCCATCACCTGAGAACTTGCTAGAAATTAAGATTCACTGGAACTGTAAGATTAAATTTCACAGAAACTCTGGGGGTGGGGCCAGCAATCCATGTTGGAACACGCCTTGCAGGTGATTCGCAGGTGTTCTAAGTGAGAAACCCCTTAGTCAAAACACAAGATTCAGCCTGTCACCAACCCCAAATCAGGAAAAATCCAGAGGGAAGAGCCAACCAGTTGTAATATACAAAATGTATTTTCATTGCTTAAAAACAGGATTAGAGAGGTAACATGATTTTGAAAGAAAACAGGCTTTTTGTTATAAACAGTAAAAGAATTGAAAAAAGAAATGATCTTTAAAGTATGAGTTTATTCTCCAGGTTTTCTTAAATACCACAAATTAGTGCTTTTATTGCAGCTATATCCAGAAGCTGAAAACATTTAAAGTACGTTCTTTTATCATACATTTAACACTTGTAAGAGACAGAATGGAACGATATGAATTTTAGAGATGAGTTTTTCAATTCAATAAAAAGCATATGCAAACTGAATTACAGAAATAATGGCTGAAAGCATGAATTATATAGAAATAAAAGGGTGAAAGGTGTTTCATTAAAAAAAAGTCCCTTGTTACCTCTCCTACTGGTTAGTTACCTCTCCTGCTGGTTAGTAACCTAATGAAAACAGCAGGCAAGTATTCTCTGTATTAAAACCCAGTGGTTCTATCCTTCTCATGCATGCAGCTTTAGGTCAGAAATTGGGGGTGGGGGCAGGATTTTAGGTTCTAAACATCCCAAACGTTTTACTGCCTTAGGCTAGCGGATCTTTTTAACACTAAAAAATTGGTAGTAATTCTTGTTTGCTTTGACAGAAAAAACCAAAAAAAATGGATGAGCAGTTAACCAAATCAAGTGGGATTTAGTCACTGGGGCACAGTTACAAGTGGGCCCAAATGAGAACACAAAAAGCTTAGTCTGAGGGTATGTCAAAATAAAAAACAAAGGAGAGGAGCACTTGAGATCTTTATAGCAACATATGTGGCCAGATAGTCAAGGTTTGGCACGTATGAGGGGAATGAGTCCCTAGAAAGATGAATTCAGTGAAAAGATATTCAAATTAGAGTTCTAATTCAGTTTACAAACTAACAATACAAAATGATTTTATTTTCCATCCTTTCTATTCAAAAGAAAATTAAAAACCGTATTATATTCTTAGTGCTAATGTTTCTGAGCTTGCAATATTTTTGGTTAGTTTTTAAAGATGTGTTGTGTACTGTGCTTAGTCGCTGAGTCACGTCCAACTCTGTCCATGGGGATTCTCCAGGCAAGAATACTGGAGAGGGTTGGCATGCCCTCCTCCAGGGGATCTTCCCAACCCAGGTCTCCCACATTGCAGGCAGATTCTTTACCATCTAAGCTACCTGTGAATAACAAATGTTATTAATGTGGCCAATACAAACTAGATTGATACTATGTTACTATTCACAATGACTCAACAAAAATAATAGAGATTCTACAATTGTTCCCAGCCCTGGGATCATGAAATAGAATTCAGTGACCATTAAATGGAAAATGAATAATGAAAACTGTTGTTTCAAGAATGTCTTTCCCCTCCCCTCTTCACTTGTATTAAGAAAAAAAAACCTTTTACTTTCTTTAGATACATTTTAAATTACCTAACCTTTTCCCCCATTTTCTCTGAAATCAAATTTTAAAACTTCTAAAATTTGCTCATAGTAAGTGATCTCAGATGTTTGACAATAAAGCTACTTCTGTTTAATAATATTTTTTTAAAAACTGTCAAGACTACATCATTTGCCAAGAGGGTACCCTGAAGTCTCTTTTTTTGGGCCATTTTTAATGCATTTCAGCTTGTTACCTAGTGTGCATATAATGGGACTAAAGTTCCTGTGAGGAGCGAATGAAACTGGAGCACTGATGAGGTAATTAGACATGAAGTTAAAGCCACAAGGAGTTAGAAAAATGACTTTGTGTATTAAACTTATTAGTCAATACAGTTAGTTCAACAACTGGCCAAGTCAGGGAGAGGGAAAATAATCTACTGCGATTCAAACAGCTTGACTCAAAAAAGTAAAAAAAGAGTCTATAGCCTACCAGATAGCTCTGTACACAATCTAGAGACTTTCTGCCACAATACTAAAATACAGATTCTTCACAAATCACAACTTTATCCCAAATGTTCTTACAGGTTCTATGTTGCTTTTAAATTCTACTAAATAACCAATAGCTTTACAACAAATTTTATTTTAAAAAACACATTTAAATCACTGTCCCACAAAATGTTTAGAAACACGGGTAACCATGGAAAGTAAACGTGCATATACTGCTTTTATTATAATAATTATGGTTGTTAGCTGAATGAAAACAAATAGTAGCTAAAAAGGTTTCAAATGACAGAAAAACGTATTTAGGTAAGTTATGACAACTTTTTGAGTACTCAGATGATGAAATGTTTATTTCTGCAACAAATGCAAAGTTAACAATGAAATTAAGATACTGAAAGGTCAAAAGGGGCCTCAAACATATTCACTATCTTTTAAACTTTAGACAAAAGAGCTGAGAATAGAAAAGAAAAAAAAACCCAACATATACACCATAAAAGTCTTTTTCTTTTTTAATGACTTCCAATTTTAACTCTTTTCTAAAAGCATTAAGGGCATGGAGACCCTTATTGTAGATTGTGTATCATCTCCTCTTTGGCTATGAGGTGTGTGGTTTTGTTAACTAGAGACATCAATGAGTTCAGTTTCTGAGACCAGTCATTTAATAAATTATTTGGATCCTTGGGTCTCTGGAAGTTGATAATTCCTGCCAACCTGTCTACTTTAGCAAAGATGGTCTTGTTGACTACTAGATTTGACAGAAAAGCCTCTGACTCCTGCAAGAGAAAGACAAATTGGTTTAAGACATGATAATTTAGATAATAAAATTTAAGGAAAACATTTTCTAATATCTTCATTCAAGAATATGCAAGGCTAAAATTCATTACTAATAGTTAGAAACTGATTTCCTGCAATAATTTACTTATCTTACCGAGAGTCTAGGGCTCAGTTTGAATCTCCCCACAAACTTAATACTGTGGGTACTGTTCAAGAGCCTTTGCAACAGCAACTTGGTCTACCTTCTACCAATGTTTCCCACCAAAAGCAGTATTATACAGTTTGTTTCCAGAAATACTGCTGAGAATATATGCTCTGCCACTTGCTAACTAGATAACCAAGGACAAGGCACTTTTACTTCTAAGGCCTCTGGCGCCCTTGTCCAGAAACGAGAAGAGTTAATGAACTAACCAAGGATCAAGCCCTCTAACCCAAACAATTCCAAGATTCTTCGTTTGCAGTTAGATTGTCAGGATGCCTCCTGTTACTATACACTTTGCCTAACTCCTATCTCTTTGGTGTTGTACATTTTACCAACATGAAACCCAGACCTGAATACAATATTCCCCTAACGTGTCCTAGCAACTTTCCAGGGGAACTGCAGTCAAGTCTCCCTCATATGGTTTATTTCTACAGTTCACTTTTTGAATTTAGATGTATTTATTATAGAAATATATACTTTAGATTCAAATTAATCAGTGTAAAACAAACATATTTAAGTAAAGATGTTAAGTAGTATAATATTCACATAACTATAACTTGGTATTTAGGCTACTCTTTGGTGTTCAAGATAGCTTGGGGAAACCGTCTATCACCTAAACTTAAGGTAATAAAATGAAGTTGATTTGCTCACTCAATTTTTACAAGTCAACTGATTTTCAAAATGAATGGTTACAAACAATGGTATTTACTACTTACATCAACAGACAGATCCAGAAGCTGAGCCATCCTCTTCATTGTTATCCTCGTGTAATACTTGGCCATTATTCTAATATTCTGAGGGAAGAAGGGCGGGCATGGAGGACACAGCCATCAGTAAAGCCAGAAGCTCATTTGTTTTCCTATCCAAGTAGGTTTAATTAAAACGTCAAGACTCAGAGCTTTTATTCTGCTGCAGTCTGCCACTGGGATGAAGCCGGTTCTAAATGTCTACAACAAAACTAAATATTTCAATATTTTGGCTTCTGTGGTTATTTTTAAGTTATTCTGAGCACACTCTACAACTCTTTTAAAATACATATAGTTAAAACACAGGCTTAGCTAAATTAGTTGTTAAGTTTTAACTGTACTAAAATATTTTTGCTAAATGTAAGAATCTAACATTAAGTTTTTCTATGATACAAATGTTTAAAAGGCTAAAATTTTAAAAAGATCATCTCAAAATATTATCATCCCTGTAACTACATAAAGATAACTGAATTAAATCTCCCAATTTTCACTGGAAGTGGTGCTAAAATTAGGGGTGCTCTTTGGGTATTCTTAATGTTAACCTTACTAACAAAGCAGCCACACTCCCAAGGAAAAATGGGGTTCTGGAGAGAAAAATGAGCTCATCTTTGAAGAAGCTGCACTTCCTCCCATCGCTAATCAGGGTCAATGGCAACACCAACCTCTCAGGAAGAATAAGAATCACTCAAGACTCCCTGCTTTTCCTTCATCCTTTCATCAATGACCAAATTCAATTGTCTGTCTTTAAAACAGTTAATTCCATGCCATCCACTCAATTCAAGCCCACAAAGCCCCTCTCACTTAGCTAGTCTTATCTCCAGTCTTCTCTCTCTCGAAATTCACTCTTCACACTTACTCCCAGAGGAATCGCTATAAAATACAAGCTGGTCATTATCCTCTCAGCTTTTACTACTGGGTGTACAAACTTTGTTATGACCAAGACCTTTTCCGTATCTCCAAAGTCCTTTCTTACTGAGTCCCTTCCTTGGAGGTCCCCAAGTTCCCCGGCTGGTCTGCTGCCTCTGTGACCCAGCACAGACTAACCCATCTGCCTATAGGGATGGCCCTCCCGTCCTGCCCACTGAACCTACATACCCTTCTCACAAATCTTACCTCACATGTCAATTCCTATAAGTCCAGCTTGACCATTCTACCTGGAGGAACCAATCAACTCTCTCCTTATGCTCCCCTCTCATCCATGTATACTTGTACCATAATACATAATTTATAAATGCCTCTTGCACTGTGATTTATTTTTAAACATTTGGAAGGTAGAGACCATGTCTTATTCTCCCATGTGTCCCAGCACTTTGTACAGTGTAGCACACAGAAGGCTCACAACGTTTGTTCTGTGAATGAAGGTTGACATAATTCAGTTTGTAGTGACACCCAAGAAGATCAGAGGTTGGGTTTAAAACATGTTACCTGTTTCCAAAACTACCAAGTCAGTACTAGTGAGAAACCACCCCCATCCATCCATCCCTCACATCTTAAGAAATTCCTTCTGGTTTATATACTATAAAAGTTTGTATTCCTGAGGGGTCCTCTCAAAATGCAGCATGGTAACACATAGATATCTAAAAAGCTAAACAGAGGTGGGGAAAAAATGACAAGGGGATAAGACAATTCTGATGTGCTTGGGAAATAAGACAATAAACATCTGAACAACAAACTTACATCACTACCACACTAGGCATAGGAAAAAAAAAAAAAGAATCCTGAAGTGAAGAATTAAAGATATAACATCTAAGATAAACATTTGAGAAATAAAAGTTTAAGCTCAAATTTGCCAAAGTTTGCTTCTAAACTGTCATTTCCAACACGCCAGATCCTTACATGTTCAACAACTCTGTTTTTCAAGTCTGTCCACCTTTTTTCACCTTCCTCTGTATAACCAAAAACGTCAGTTGCAGGACTCTCTAAAGAACCTTTTCTTAATTCCATTCCATAGTCTTCAACAAGTGTGGACCAGCGCATCAACTCCATTGTGGTAAAAAGCTTTAAAAGATCCCTGTAAATTACAGAAAACTTACTATTCCAAATCTGTAAAGATTGCATTTCATCTAATAGCGAATTTTAAAACATCAAAAATGATTTTTTAGAAAGCTCTGTTTGTAGAACAAGACACGAGGTGATTATTATTTATTTTACCAACTTTGTTGCCATTTTTTCCACAGTAATTTTGAAAGTGCCTTCTCCTACTTATCATTCTGTTCTCTCCTGTATTATATTTGCCAATACTGGACTAACTGACTATAAAATTACTAATGAAACAGATGAAGAAGAGCATAAAGCCTATGTCTGCTTTACATGTACTTCTGAAAATCACAAAGCCCCAAACATTTACTAATGATAAAACTGACTGAATAGTTAAACAAGATCTGCCCAAGTGAGCTTGAAATAAAAACTTCTTGATAAGTGGCTTAGAATGGAGTATGTTATAATCTCATTATGTTAATTTCTAATGTAGTCCTAACACCACCACCAACAAAAAAACCACTTTATTTTCTCGAGTTTATTCTCTAATATGATCTATCAGCAATCAATTAGGAAGCATACACTTAGGTTAACCAGTCTTTCAAAATGGTACTTCTACTGAGACATACTATACTAATTATAAAAGTACTTACTTGTATTTAGGGATTTCTTCTAACTTCTTGTCACTGCTTATTCGGTGAACCAAGTCTGACTGTTCATTGTCAAAAGGAGCCAAGATAACATAAAGGACAACACTTTTCAGGGCCTAAAAAAGTTGTGCAATTCAACAAGGCAAGATTAGAAACAAAATGAAAACTTTGCCAGAAAGTGAAAATTCACGGAATAATTGTATACATTCATCTTTAATAGTGTATTCAGAAGTCTTAGGGGAAAAATCTTATCAGATTGATCTTTTCATAGGGCTTTTTGGTAATATTTACTTTTCATAAAACTATAATAAAATATAGTGAATCTTTGTAATATGAATTACTACCTGGGTTAGCTTTTTTTTTTTAAATCGAAGTATAGTGATCTAGTTAGTGTTTGTTTCAGGTACTCGAGAAGGAAATGGTAACACACCCCAGTATTCTTGCCTGGAAAATCCTGTGACAGAGGAGCCGAGCGGGATACAACACATGGGGGTCACAGAGCTGGACATAACTGAGCGCCTGAGCACAATTTCAGTTACAGAGCAAAGTGATTCAGTTACATATATAATATATATATTGTTTTTGGTTTCCTTTCCATTGTAGGTTATTACAAGATATTGAATATAGTTCCCTATGCTATATGATATATCCTTGTTTATTTTATATATAGTGGTCATATCTGTTTATCTCATACTCCTAAATTATCCCTCCCCCAAACATTTTTTAAAACAAATGTATAAAATAAAAAGTCTTTATAACAAGTTAGCAGTAAAACGGTGGAATCCACATGTACACTATTCACAAGTTTTGCAAAATAATTTTCCCAAGTAATGCTGGATCTTTTATCTGTGACCGCAGTTAGAAGGTAACTGCTGTATATGTCTTAAATAGTAGCCCGCATTTCTTAAAGGTCATAAATACAATATTGCCACAATTCATCCGAATCAGTAATGTTAAAGTGAACTATCAATACAATGAACAGAAAGCTGCACCACACAACTGCATGTAATTACTGAAGTTAAAATTATTTCAAAATAAAATGCAAATTCTTTCTGATAAGTTTTAACATCAAGTTTAAGACTCTATCTTAAAAAATATATACATATATTCTTACCTGTTGCCACTTTTCACTTTCTGCCTGTATACAGGGTGTATCATAGATTGCTCTGTAATGCTTACAAATAGATAAATAAGATCCTTCGTGTTGATCCAGTTGAATCATTAAGTTATAGTATTTCAACTTTAATTTCTGTAAAACATTGACAAAATGGGGTTTATGGATTTTTCCCCCAAACATTTTCAAAGTAAACTTACAGTAAGAGATAGGCTTACCTCTGTATTTTCTTCCTGGAAAAATTTGGTGTTAATTTTTTTGCTGATGATTTGTGTACGAATGTAATCCTTCACCGCTAGGCAGAGCCGCATTTGCTCCAAAATAAACTCCACTCGCTCTTTCTTTTCCATTGACCCATAGGTTTCCACCTACCAGAGTAAATCCCCAAGTTTATAATGTTTAGTAATAGTTTACAACTGCAACAAAGTTAAACACATTAAAAATTCACAGTTGATAAATAATAAGAAACTTCATGCATATTGGGAGAGTGCTGCTGATGATATAAAAAGCTAGTTTCTTTCAGGAAATTACAATTTTTAAAAAATTATTATACTGTAAAATGGATGTTTTCCTCTTGGTGTAAAGTTCTATAAATTTTAACACATGTACCGACTTCTGCAGTTACCATTACAATCAAAACCTAGAACAGTTCCATCACCTGAATAACTCTGATGTACCCACTTCAGTCACACAGTGCCCCTACTCATAACCCCTAACAACCAATTATCTGTCCTCCAACACTACAGAGTTGTCCTTTCAAGAATGTCAAATATACAGCCTTTTGAGACTATCTTTGTTTACTCAGCATAATGCTTAAATAAGATTCATTCAAGCTGTTGTGTAAATCAAACAGTCCATTCCTTTCTATGACTAAATAGTATTCCACAGCATAGATGAACCCCAGTTTACTGCTGAAAAATATCTGCGCTGATTCCATCTTTAGCCTATCGTAAGTAAAGCTACTCTGAACATTAGTGAAAGAGTTTTGTGAACGTAAGTTTTTCTTTCTCTTGGGTACCCAAGGATAAGTTTGCTAGGTTATACAATAAACATATGTTTAACTTTATAAGAAACCTCCACCCTGTTTTCCAGAGTGGCTGCACCATTTTGCATTCTTATAAGCAATCTGTGAGAATTCCAATTGCTTTGCATCGGCACCAGCTCTTGGTACTGTCAGTTTGTTTGTTTTTTTTTTTTTTTAATTTTAGCTACTCTAATAGACCCTGATGCTGGGAAAGATTGAAGGCCGGAGGAGAAGGGGACAACAGAGGATGACATGGTTAGATGGCATCACTGCCTCAATGGACATGAGTTTGAGTAAACAGGGAGTTGGTGATGAACAGGGAGGCCTGGCGTGCTGCAGTTCATGGGGTTGCAAAGAGTCGGACACAACTGAACTGAACTGAATAGGCATGTAGTGGTATCTCATCATGGTTTTAATTTGCATTTTCCTAATGGCTAATGAAGAAATGACAATTCTAAATATGAAAAAGAGGTCAGTTGTAAGCTAACTATATAATAGTTGAAACTATTACATAAAATAGAGGCATCAGTCTTTTTAAAATTCAGATAACAAGTCTGATGTGACCCCTTATGGATGTAGAAGTAGATATACACGATACAAGAGAATCAATTATATCAAGTACTATGAAAAAGTTCCTAATATCTGGCATACATACACTATAAATGATTTATAAAATCTAGAATGACACTTTTACAAAGTAGACTGAAGTAAGGCTATTGTTATTACTATAATTTGGCCTAAAAATTTATTTCATTGCTTCTCCTTTGTAAATTTTAAAACTAGTTATTCAACACTGTGCTAAGCACTCTACATACACTAATTCTCCTTTGTAATTTCTTGAGGAAAATAAACACACACACACACACAGTGAACCATTAATGTTTCATTTCTACATCTTCACTCACTCTCTCTGTGTCAATTACTTTGAAGCAAATCTCAGATAAGACATTAAAATAAATATTTCAATATGGTATCTCTAAAAGATAAACCCTGAAAAAATTCTTACATAAAAATTATTTGTACCGTTAAAAATCTAGTCACTCTACAATAGTCTCATTTATTTTTTAATCAACTCAGAATCCAAATAAGACTCATACTTTGCAATCTGTAGACATGTTTCTTATGTCTTTTTCCTTGCAGTTTATTCATTGACGAAATCAAGTCAATCATCCTACAGTTCCCTGGAGTGTGGAGTTTGTGGAGTGCATTCCTGTGGTATCATTTAACTGGCTCCTCTGTCTCTGGTTTGTGGAGTGCATTCCTGTGGTAATATTTAACTGGCTCCTCTGTCCCTGGTATACCTTAAAAACTGGTAGTTAAACCTTTGTATAATTTAGGTTAATTTTTTGGGCACAAATACTTCACAAGGGATGTTGAATCATGAGGCATATAATTCTCCTGCTTGGAAAACAAGAGTCTGAAGACAAAGCTATGCAGAGAATAAAAAGATTGGTGGTTGCCAAGGATAAGGGAAAGGAAGGGATAAATAGGCAGAGCCAGAGAATTTTATCAAGCAGTGAAACTATTCTGTATAATACTATCGATATGATGGTGGAGACATGTCATGTTTGTCAAATCTATAGAGTGTACAACACCAAGAGTAAACCCTAATGTAAAACTATGCACTCTGGGTGATAATGATGTATCAATGCAGGGTCAATGACTGTAACTAAGGTACCACTCGGATTTGGGATGCTGATAGTAGTGGAGGTAGTGTGTGGTGTGAGGCAGTGGATACATGGAGAATCTCTGTATTTCCCACTCAGTTTTGCTGTGAACCTAAAACTGCGTTTAAAAATGGCCTTTTTAATTGAAAAGAAAAACGTGTGTGTTTTGGGGGGGGTGGGCGACTTGAAGTCAAACAGAATTAGTGTGAATCCAAACTCAACCACTTCTGGACAGTGACTATAGTTACTCAACTCCTCTGACTCAGTAGCCTAGAAACTGACCACCAATCAGATACTCATTAAAAATGGGCCAATGATTAATAGTAAATTTCTAAGGCACAGAGAGATGTACATGAATTACTGGTTTAAGTTCTAAAGAGAATTAAAATGTTCAAATAATAGCATAAAGCTAAGACTAATTTGTTGATCTCAGTTTTCAAAACTTTTTAAACAGTTAAATGTAGTTGGGGCCATAATTACACAACTTCCAGCTGCTTGAATAACCTCACACACCACAGTACTCACTCTTAATCTTGGTGGTTCAGAAAAAATCAGTAAGGTGCCCTAAAAAGCAATTATAAGAAAATACTGCTGATTAACAGAAAATTTTACATCCCCTAAAATGCAGCTCCTCACCTGTAACTCTTGTAAAATGGAGGCTGCCTCTTTGACGTCACCGTTTTGTTCTTTTATTGTGGCTAACGTTTTCGTCAGCCGAGCACGCTCAATTTCAACATAAATCTACAAATATAAGAAATTCATATTATCCAAATTTCTACAGAAACATGTTAAAATTGAAAAGGCAAAACTGAACTATCATCGAACAAGGTATTTCTCTGCAGCTGTCATGCACTTATCTTCCTCATATGAACATTTTACATTTCACATTCACATAATTTTAAAGAAGACATCTCTATAAAACATTATCCATATTTTGCAGCTTCCATTTGAGAACCTAAGTAGGAAATCATTGTGCTTAACAAATAACAGGGCCAAACAGCAAAGACTGCCACAGAATGGCACAGCCACAGAAAGCACCTTTAAAAGAATTGATTATTTGAAAAATAACTCTCTGCAGAGCACAGGCAGTCCAGTAACTGTCATCCACCCAGCACTCTCATTCTGACTTGTTTAAATGCAAGGCTACTTTCTCTAAAAATATCTGATCTTGTAAACTTTAACTAAAAGTTACTAGCATTTTTCATATCTATGTGTAACGTTCAGTTTATAATTTCTGACAAATGAAGCATTAAAAATATAAGTATAGCCTAACAGGAGGGATTGGGGGCAGGAGGAGAAGGGGATGACAGAGGATGAGATGGCTGGATGGCATCACTGACTCGATGGACCTGAGTCCGAGTGAACTCCGGGAGTTGGTGATGGACAGGGAGGCCTGGGGTGCTGCGATTCATGGGGTTGCAAAGAGTCGGACACTGAACTGAACTGAGCAGAGTCTAGGGACTAACTTTCATGCTTGGGCTTGTTGACCTGCTTAGCCTTTCCTCTGCAACAACCCCTTTCCCCACTCACTCTCAAAACCTTATCTCAAATGATAACAAAATGCTTACAGTTTCCTAAATGTATTAAGCATTTCTCACTTGCTATCTCTGCATATAATTTCCCCTATATCTAAAATGTCCATCTCCCTACATCCTGGCCCAGTAGAACTTGTATTCATTCTTTTTTGGATGCCACTTCACAGCATGTGGGATGATCTTAGTTCCCTGACAAGGGACTGAGCTTGTGCCCCTTGTAGTGGAAGCATGGAGTCTTCACCACTGGACACCACGGAAGTCCCAGAATTAGTATTCATTCTTAAAAAGCCAAGTGAGCCACCACCAACTCTTTGAGGCTTTCCTGAGGTCCTCAGCCAGTCAATCCTCACCTCTGTGCTGCAGGAACACTCTGCTACTGTCATGACCAGAACAGTAACTGTTTCTATGACTGGCTGCTTTTGACGTTAAAAATAGTGTCCTGCCCATCTTGGACCTCACACAATATAGCCAGGTACTCAGTAAACATTTAATGAACTAAACTGTCAGAGAGGTAATAAGTTAGATATAAAACTAAATTTTTGTCTTAAAACCACAAAAATCTATCTAGAAAGAAACTTATCTACCACAGTCACCATTTCATACTTGCCCTTTTTAGAGAAACACCAAATGGGTTGCGGGGGTGGGAGGCATCAAAAAAAATACAGATGCATTTTGAAAAGAGTGAAATTTTGAAAGCTAACCTCACACTGCAACACTGTATGAAACCTCTGCTACACCAAATAAAGATTTCTCAAGCAGATCTAGCTGACGTGAAGAAATAACCTTATGTTTAATATCAGCAAATGTAAAATTGGGATAAGATGACTAATTTTTAGAAAAATCTGGATATACTAAGATTGTCACTATTTATATTCACTGGCATGTGAGAAGACACTAGATGTACAAAGATATGGGTTAAAGTGATGACATTTTGTGTATCTGATCTCAAAATACATACATATGTACTTAAATAAAATGTTTAAATAATACATAAGTATCTCTGAATACAGGTAAGACAGTACTTATCTCACTGTGAGTTATACTAATAGAAAACTCACCTTTCCTTCTGTAACCATTCGTAGAGTATCAATTAATCGAAGTTTGATGGGAAGGTCTGTGATTTCTTCAACGTAAGTACAGCACTGTTGAACCATTTTTGCAACAGCCTAAAATAATAAAATCCATTCACAAGTTAAATTCATTCCTCACACAGGAAAAGGAACTATTTTATTTATGGAAGTGCTGTGGTCAAATCTGGTCTCCCAAAAAACTATATATTGAAATGCCTATATAAGAAAAAAAAACCCTCCCTTAGCTAAGAAGTACTGAATACTCAGTAACAAATCAATAAAGGATAGGAAAACCTCAGTCACAAAAACTTTATCCCCCTTTACAACTGGTGAGCTGATCACACAAAAGGACAGGTGAGAGAGGCAGATCTGGCAATGTCTAGCAGAAGGCTGGCTAGTTAGTTTTCTTGCAGCCAAGAAGAAAAGTATGGAAGAAGTGGCAGCAGACTAAAGGTGTGGGGAAGAGAAAAGCACAATTTAACAGTAGCCGTGATAGCAACGAAGCCATGAAAAAGAGTCAGTGGCAGAAGCAGAAGATAAAACAACAGTTCCACCATCTGGATGGAGAGAAGGAGCCACAGCCAGCCATGCTCACCCCAGTAAAATGCGACATTGAAAAGCATAGCATCTCTTGCCCATAGTTCCCAGACAAGTAATACAAGCAGGCTGGACTATATTTTTTCCAGCTCTAACAGAGTATGATCTAGGTCAGGGGTCAGCTAACCTCTTCTGTATATTTTTATTAATATTTACACAGTAAGTATTTTAGACTTTATGGGCCAAAGGGTCTCTGTAGCAACAATTCTGCTCTAACTTGTAACTCTACAGATACATGACAGACAGGTGTGGCTCTGGCTCCCAAAACTTATTTACAAAGGTGGCAGGGAGAATTTGGTCCTAGTCCATAGTTTGCCAACCCCTATCTAGATTCTAAATGGCACAGCATAACGATTGATGACACTAATCAGGACTCCTGTCATCAGGAAAATGTTATATTCAGCATATTTAAAGATAGCAGAAAAGTAAACAGAATATCTTGCCTCAAAAATAAGATAAATACTAAGTGTCTAATAAAAGATGTGATTAACTAAATTATAATTAATCAACTTGATGGATTATAACACAGCCATTTAAAATAACAACTGTGAAGGAGCTACATGGAAAGCTGCATCAACACTCTCGAAGCAATTTTGTAAAAATATGCAACTACATAAAGACTAGAAGAAAAAAAATAAAAGCAGTTGTCATGAGAATATAGACAGAATGTTTTAAAACTCTCTAAATGCTGTAATGTTGACTTAACATTATTAGATTTAAAATAGATTCATAGAAAGGTTTTCTTTTTCTAAAAGTCCTTATTCAAATTTGAATGTGTGTATTTTTGACCAATCTTGAACTCACTTGTTTTAATTGACTCCGTCTTTTTGACAAAAGCATAATATTTTCATTAAGTAAATCCCATTCTTTAGCCTCATAGCACATCTTCACTATTGCAACCAAGATACGGGATGTGGACACCATATCAGAAGCCTGTGAGAATGAAAATACACTTAAAGTTAATGGAACAATGTCAGATGAAATCAACGGCAATTAAGGTTTTCATTATAATCTACTCACAGTTCGGGTCTGTTTTTCCAAAGAGAGAAGGGTTTCAATGACTTCTTGAAGTCTTCCTTCCTAAAACAGAAGGTAAATGAACAATAAAAACACCACCACCGACGCAAAGCCAAATAATTTAGTCTGACATGAGGCATTTCTGAAACAGTAAAGACAAAATCAATAGTCTGTTTTAGAGGACAGAGACCGCCTGCCCAACTGTTCCGTCTTTTCTCCCTTTCATGATACTGCCTGCTTCTCTAGAGGGTTCCAGAAGTCAGTGGTTCCCAACTTGGGGCCTACAAGCTATTTTTAACATTTCAAATGCCTAGGAGAAATGGAATCTAGTAAAACAACGATTTAACACCCAAGGAAAACAACAGGTCTTTGTTTGGATTCTAATTCATCACTTCAGAGTGGTAACACCTGTTTATCTTGTTCTGAACAGACTCTTAACTGGCAACCACCTGAGCCTTAAATTCATCAAAAATATTTTAAAACACAGAGTTCTGAGGAGAAATAAAAAGGATATTTGGTGGTAAAAAGATAGGAAACCCTGATAAGTAACTGTGCTTAAAGAAAATGAAGCGCACCTGAGATCACCAGTTGGTGATGCACGCTAAACCACGTGACACCAACGCACGTAACACCCACTTGGTATGCAAGCTAACCACGTCATGACCTGACAGAACCTCTATCTCACATGTAGAAACAAAACATTCTCCCTGGGGCATACATTAAGAAATGAGAATAAAAAAATTCAAATAATATAAACCTAGATAATCACACACCAGGACTAAAATAAGCCATATTAGGAAAAACACACTTTGGTAAAAACAAGACCAACCCCCAACACAGAGATTGCATTTATTTAAGGTAATGATATTAATAACACTGAATAAACAAGAAGTAATGAGGAGGGTTTCATTTATAAACTGCTTTTCTAACCGTGCGGAACTTTTTTTCATGTTAATGACATTCATAGATGATACGTGAGTACTATCCCCTTTCTCTCTTTGGCTGTGCTGGGTCTTGGCTGCCGTGCAGGCTTCTCACTGCAGTGACCTCTCTTGTCTTGGAGCAGGGGCTCTAGAGTGCTCGAACTTCAGAAGCTTGTAGCACGTGGTTCCTAGGGCTAAGCACAGGCTCAAGGGGTGTGGTCCACTGGCTTAGTTGCTCTGTGGAATCTTCCTGGATCAGAGATGGAAACCATGTCTCATGGACTCTTTACCTCTAAGCCACCAGGGAAGCCAGAGTACTACTCTTTTACTGATGAAAGAAACTAAACAACTTCTGAATTAAGGGCACAAATAATGTTTAGACTTTTCAAAATATTGTTTCCATATTTTCCAGATGACTTTTCCATGCAGCACAGAAAATGTACTGTATAGCCACTGTATTAATTTATTAATTCAATCTGAAACATATATAATTACTAACATTTTAACAAAGTTTCCTATGCAAAGGGGAGCACCAGTTCTGAAAGCTATATAGGCTCATGTACATTTACTGCACACAATAAATGCTGCCTAAATGCTTCTGTCCATCAGAGCAGAAGAACAAAGAACGGGGCTATAAATTCTCCAAAGCTAAAGGCCAATAAATCATAAAAATCAAAGAATCTAAATCTGTGTTGTTCAAGGGTCAACTGTAATTTCCACAGGGAAATGGTTACTATTTGGCAACAAAACTAGGGCAAGAAAAGCTAAAATGCAAAATATTGTTGACTAATGGTACCCTCTTGTCGCTTTTGTAATTACCATTAGTCACATGACTGACCCACAGAATATAGTTTACTACATGTGGTATTTTAACTCAGAAATATGGGTTTTAAAGAACGGTACCATATATAGGAAGGAATCACACACCACTCTAGGGCTGGGGTCTACCGCTATCAATGGAACATTAAATGTCACTGTCACCGTCTCAGAAGGGCACTCTTTGATACTGCTCTCTAAAGTCAGTGGTCACTCAGCACCCCCTTTACACTCCAGCCCACTGACTTTCCAGTCTCCAATGACTCTGTGGACAAAGACTGGCACCTACCTGAACTAAAGGATACTGGCCCTAGATAAGATAAGGCATCAAAAGAATGCTCAGATTCCTGCATCTCCTCTACAGAGAAAAACTCTAAAATCAGTAACTTAAGCTGTTTTGGTGATTAGAAATAATCATTTGATGTTCAACTACATGTTTTTCTATTTTTCCCCAGCCAAAACTCCGATACATTCTGGTTCCTCCCTTATCTTTTTGGAACAGGCTCTCAGAGATATCTGAGTGGCTGCCTTCCTGGGCGACAGTCCTCAGGAATGCCGCAAATTAAGACAAAATTCTCAGCTTATAGGTTGTGCATTTTTTTCAGGTGATAACCCCAAACTCTTTTCCATCTTCATGCTCACCGTCTTTCTAATTTCACTAGAATGTACTCAGTAAGAGCAGGGGGCTGTGTCTATACTGTTGCCCACTGTAACTCAGTGCTCTGCACCTGCTCAAGCGTACAGTGGTGCTTCTGTAGCTATGCTGGTGCATCCCTTTACACCTTGTACCATAGTTACTAATATGTCTCCAAAGTGTTTTGTAAGTTCCTTTAGGGCTAGACCTTGTTTGATTGGGGCTTCCCTGGTGGCTCAGACAGTAAAGAACCTGTCTGTAAAGCAGGAGACCTGGGTTCGATTCCTGGGTTGGGAAGATCCCCTGGAGAAGGAAATGGCAATCCATTCCAGTATTCTTACCTGGAGAATTCCATGGACAAAGGAGCCTGGTGGGCTACAGTCCATGGGGTTGCAAACAGTCGGACACAACTCAGGGACTATCACCTGTCTGATTGGGGCTTCCCAGGTGGCTCAGTGGTGAAGAATTTGCCTGCCGATGCAGGAAACATGGGAAACTCAGGTTCAATCCCTGGATCAAGAAAATCCCCTGGAGAAGCAAATGGCAACCCACTCCAGTCTGGAAAATCCCATGGACAGAGGAGCCTGGCGGGCTACAGTCCCGGGGTCTTAAAGAGTTGGACACATATACCATTGTTTGATTGTATCCCTTGCAGCAACTTGGACGTAGCATGTGTTGAATGAACTGACGCTGACCTGAACTATTCATTTGATCTTGGCTTACAATTACTGATTCTTACTGTTACAGTAAGTAAAATGTGACAAATTATATAGCTGACAATTCAGTGCTGAGGGACATGATCATCAATTTCATTAAGTGCAACTCCCAGTTCTCAAACCATCCCACTTTTCACCCAATCTTCCACGTTCAAGCCTATGGCTAAACATCTTCCTCCTCCTTTTCCTGTCTATTCACGTGTCATCCTTGCAATCCTACCTCCTCGATGCTGCCTTTCAGTGCAGAGGAACAAGATGGTTAGAGCTACAAAACCAACTTGTTAGAACATGTGACTCTTATGACTCCTTTTTCTCATTAAAATAATCCTTGTCAGTGACATAAATGACTAAGGAGTTTGTTCAACATCAATACATGCTGGGGATCTGTACGTTCTTTGTGTCCTTTAACTCCTAAATGACCTATCTTTTAATGACCTCTTTAAACAACCTAAATAAGAAAAGGCTAATAAAATGTTAACCACAAATAACTGAAGTGAAATGTCAATCCAGTACTTTTAAATGACCTATTTCTTGAAGGGGTCTTTTGTCCAAGCCATTGACAATCAAGTAAACTCATTTCACCTCCTCTTTATTTTTAGTATTAGAAGAAGAAGAGAAGAAGTTGCACGTGACCAAAAGAAATAAAAGACTTTAAGAGGAGGGAGAAACAAATGATATATTTAATTTAGGAACGTAAATAGTCCCTAAACACCCATGTGTCAAATACACAGTGATCCAAAAGCAGGGGGTGGGGGGTGGGGTTGGCAGAGAGTAGGAGGGGAACTTTCTGCAGCCAAAACTGTTAACACTACATTTCCATAGTTCAGAAAAGGTCCTCCCAGACTAATGTTTAAGTCCTGAATGCAAGAGTGAAACAACAATGATTATCACAAACTAGTATCACTTTTATTATCTCACCAATCTGATACAGGGTCCTCAAACACCAAGCACAGAAGCAGTAGAATGTAATGTTTAAATAGGCTCTGCAGGGTCTTCCCTGGCAGTCCGGTGGTTAAGATTCCATGCTTCCACTGCAGGGGGCAGGGGTTCAATCCAGGGGAACTAAGGTCCTGAGTGGCCAAAATACAAAACAAAAACAAAAAACCCGGGCAGGCTCTGCAGCCAGTCTCTTTGAGTCGAAATTCCAGATCTACCACTGTCTTACTTCAGGCAAGACACTTACCCTCTCGGACCCTCAATTTTCTCTTCAGTGATATGAGCGTAATAATAGTTCCTACTGCAGAGAGTCAGTGTAAGGATTGAAGCAATACCTATGAAGGTATGCCTGAACGTTCAAATGTATGTATGTTACCATCAACATAACAGCTAACATTATTAGTTACTGCTGTTACTTGCTAAGTGAGTGTTAGGACACAGAAACAGAACTGTACTAGGTCACAACTGTAAGAGATACAAAAGGCCTAGATTTGGCAATTTTACCACCTGGGTTTAGACTTCAGTTGGACTTTTGAGAGCTTCTGCTATATGCGGTTTTCTCACCTGATACACTCTTATTCTCTACACACATAATCTTTTACCTTAAATTGCCTTCCGTATTTATAAAATGTCTTAAACACAGAAGTGACAGTCTCTTAAAGAAGCCACGGGACATAGCAAAAAGAACACTTGTTACCTGCTGCCAGGAGACCTCAGCTCAACCTGACTCTTCTCTAGACCCTGGATGACCGCTGAACCTTAGTTTTCTACCTGAACCTTAGTTTTCTCAGAAGTGAAGATAACAAAACTTCGTTCAGTTTTATTCATGGGCCCAAAACGAAAAGCAAAAGAATGCGTGCTAGGGATTCCCTGGCTGCTCTGTGGTCAAGAGTCCACCTGCCAACGCAGCAGACACGGCTTCATCCCTGATCTGGGAAGATCCCACGTGCCGCAGAGCAGCTAACCGATGAGCCGCTACTACTGAGCCTGTGCTCCAGAGCCCGGGAGCTGCAACCACTGAAGCTCACGGGCTCTGGAGCCCATGCTGGGCAACAAGAGAAGCCACCGCAGTGAGAAGTCGGCACACTGCAACTCGAGGAGCCGCTGCTCTCTGCAGCTACAAGGAAAGCCCACACAGCTACGAAGCCCCAGCACAGCCAAAAAAAATACAAATAAATAAAATCATATTAAAGAATGTATGGTAAAATATTCCACGCATTCCAATGTAGAAATGTAGTGCTTTAAGTATTTTTTCATGATTAGCAGAATGCTTAGAATATAAAATGATGAATAAAAAGCAAAACAGAGAAACATACCCTAAAAAAAACTAAGACAACTATCTTATCCAAAAGTTGAAAACTGTGGTCTGTACTAAAAAAACCTTGTACCCTCTATGCCCCAGCCCCACCTCCCCACAAAGAAAATTCCCATCTACACCTTGTGTTCAACAGGCACAGTAGCTTAAAAGAAAAACCAAAATGGCTCTAATTTTGTAAGTTTAACAGGTCTCAACGTTCCTGGCTTCAAACATTTCCAACAACTTGATACCCTAAAAAAAAAAAAATCCGTTGGCGTTTGAGTTTGCAAATCCATTCAACTGTCTTGAACATAACCACAGTGCTGTAAATAAATGCCATACACTGACCACTAAAACAACTGTAGCAGCAACATTATTTTTTTCTTACTGGCTTCTAAGCGATTAGAGAGCAAGAGTTTTATCCACTCATCTTTATACTCTCCAGTGTCCAGCACTGACTGGGTCTTGCACACAGTACGCTATTAGAAGAGACTGCTAAGGGCAAGGTTTTCTTTTGCCCTCATCTTAGTTCTAGGAATAGCTGTACTCCGTTAAAGCAATTAGCTGCTTCTTTATGGACACTACCAATCTATTAATTCCAAAGAGGTGGTTCTGGGGCTGACTCTGGACTGAACGTATGTTTTGTTTGATCTACGTGGTATAGCCTCAAAGAGTGCTTCAAAGCAGTTTAGTGTCCAGTTTCTAAATACAGAGGCAATTCATACAAAAACCCATATTCTGGTCACTCCCACAAATAAGAGTTGACAAGGCTTGGCCTTCATCCTCCATTGGCAAAGCTAAACCTAAGGTGCAGAGTTCCTGCCCCCTTTCCCAGTCCAGGTGCTCAGCTTTTCACCACACTCTGCTCACTGGGCAGGACAGCTCAGTGGGAGCAGAAACTCTAGAGTCAGTGTGCCTGGGTCCGTACCCTGGATCCATCACTTTACTGTCGGTATGACTCTGGAGCGTGTGACTTAACTTCCCCAGACTGTTTTCCTGTCTGTGAAATACGAATGATAATAATGTGGACCTCACAGGGCTATGGTGAGGATCAAATGAGTTGATACATGTAAACAAACACTTAGAAGAGTACCTGGCATTGCAGAAAGCACTCAATAAATGTCAGCGATTATCTGCCCAGCTCTGGAGGTGTCTTGAGTTTTCCAACCTCTATGTAACTGGTTTCTTTACACTAGCAGCTAGAAAGCTCAGAGATGAATGTGTGGTTCCCTTCCCCTTAGGGTAAAGAAATACAGGTCTATCAACTTCACCATCTTTTCCTATCCCTGACTTTTCTAAAGCCCCACTACATTCTTTTTTGGGGAATAAGGGAAGCATTAAAAGGGTTCTTTCTAAAAACTAAAGGCAAAGTATTATTTGACACTCCTCCTGCCCCTGAATTTATTCTGTTTTAATGTACTTAGATAGAAAGCTCCATAATAGACAAAAACAACTCTATTAGTGAATGCATCCCAGATGAACTGTGATAAATAACTGTGGATAGATTGATCAAAGAATTTAAGGAGACCTGAGCATAATCCTTAACAACCTCCTATAATGTAATAAATGCAACAACCATCCAAACCCTAGTCAGGCAAAGTGAAAGTCACTCAGTCGAGTCCCATTTTTTGTGATCCCATGGACCATACAGTCCATGAAATTCTCCAGGCCAGAATATTGGAGTGGATAGCCTTTCCCTTCTCCAGGGGATCTTCCCAACCCAGGGATCAAACCCACGTCTCCTGCATTGCAGGCAGATTCTTTACTACTAGCTAAGCCACAAGGGGAGGCCTAGTAAGGCAAACCTACGTGTAAATCCCTGGTTCCACCTATTACTAACTGTAAACATCGACAGACAACTCTGAGCCTTGGTTTCTTTACATACATACACAAAGTTGCCCTGACACACAGCAGGGACATGATAAATGCTTGATCAAGTAAATTTTCTATTTCATGGGAGACAAGCAGTTGGGCTAAACTACAGTTCAAGATCTCCGCTAATCATGTTATTCTGTATTTTTGTGCCTATTTGTCTTTACTCGCAAAGTTTCCGCTCCTAGGATGACTCCTCCCCATTCCAATATTACTCATTCTTCAAGATCTAATACAAACGTCAGCTTCTCTGAAAAATCCTTCTTTAAACCACCAGTAAGAACCAACAGCTTCCTTCTGTTTTTCAGTAACACTTTCATACTCGTATGCCACTCACTAGCATGTGCGACTCGTCTAATTCGTTGTGTCCACGAACTCCTTAAGGACAGGGGTCCTGAATTAATCCCCTTCGTACTATCACTTTCCAGTCCCTTCTTCTGGCCAAGGGCCAAGCACATCGCCACGATCCGTCCGCAACTTAACAAGAGAAACTGATTCTGCAAAAGCAATAGAACTAAACTCTCTGATGTACCGTGAATGCTGAAGCCGCCTTAAACCCTGAGGAACTACTAAAGAAAACTTGAAACGGTATCCACGAAAAGGCAAAAAATACTATTGGAGCCCCAACTTCTACGGAATGAAGTGACCATCTGTCCTGGGCAGGGTCTGGGAAGCTGGAAGTACTCCGGTACTCCTGCTGCGGGGTCTCCCTGTCGGGCAGACCTGGGATGTCCTGCTTATGCAGGCCTAACTCGGGCCGGACAGACAACAGCGGGATGCGCGCTCCAGCCCGGAGGCCCCCTGAGGCCTAAGCAAGCTTGGCGCCGTGACTCAGCCCCTGGCGCCCGCCAACAGCCAGCCGGCCTCCCCTCACCTTGGCCAGCTTCTCGCACTCGGGCAGTCGCTGATCCACCGTGGCGCTGTAGTCCACCTCCATCTTGACAATGCGCCCATCAGCCCGCTCCGAGCCGCCGTCCGCCATGGTACCCGCCTGAGCGTCCCTTGAGGTCCCCCTGCTTCGGCCACCGCTCGTCACCCACACCGGAAGCCGCCGGCGCACCGCTCAGGCAGTGCGTCGGCAGCCCGCGCGAAGGACCCCGCGAGGCCCCCTGCGCTGGCCGCCAGTCAGGCACCGCCGCGGACAGCCCCGGGGTGGGGGGCGGAGCGGAGGGCGGGGCTCGAGCGTGCACGCGCGCGCGCACATACATACACACCTCCCCACCCCCCACCTCCAACCCCTGTCTGGTTTTGCCTTTGGTGCCAGGCTTTTCATCTACTATTCACGGTGAGAAAAGCTAGTATAACCGAATAGACTATGATACATGTTCTTGCACTTCCCTTTTGAAATATTGTGGTTTCTCAGAGCCATGGGCAAGTCACTTAACGTTTTCTTGGATCTCGGTTTTCTCCTGTCTTACAGGAGCAAGCTGAAATAAACTCTGAAGAAAAAAATTCTCAGGTTTCATGCGGTTGAAAATCTTGATGACTTAATCAATCTGTGGGATCTCTTAAAGCTCATAAGAGAAGGTATGGGAGTGATTCGGTAGTATAATCCGTAAGTATTATGTTGGTAAGAAGAACCTTCAGAAGGACGTTTTATTTGCTTTCTCTTTCCCTCTTCTGAGCATCAAGTGAGATCTCGTTTATAAACACGAGTCGATTTCCAGTTCTTAAGGAGCATACTGCTACTGCTAAGTCACTTCAGTCGTGTCCGACTCTGTGCGACCCCATAGATGGCAGCCTACCAGGCTCCCCCGTCCCTGGGATTCTCCAGGCAAGAACAGTGGAGTGGGTTGCCGTTTCCTTCTCCAAAGCGTGAAAGTAAAAAGTGAAAGTGAAGTCGCTCAGTCGCGTCCGACTCTCCTCGACCCCATAGAACGCAGGCGCCTCCATCCATGGGATTTTCCAGGCAAGAGTACTGGAGTGGGTTGCCATTGCCTTCTCCGAAGGAGCATACTAGTTTTCTTTATTATCATCCACACCATCTGGATCCCTTAAAAAAAAAAAAAAGCTTAAGATCCTTGAAAGTGAGAATGAGGTTCTGTGTGGTATGGTCCAAGTGTCAACAGTAGCCTGGGAAGCAAATGGGAAATCTTTGAGTGGTCAGCAGCTATGTTAGTGATTCTGTGTCATCAGCACCAACCTCTCTTTATATATGCTGAATAGACCTTTTCCCCCTACTGTTCTATAATGAAAATTATGGATAATATAACCCATCTACACACATAACTATTAAAAAAAATCAAGAAGACATCCTAGCTGTAAAAGAGAAACATTGCAAAATAGCAAGATAATGATATATTTCAAAATATAAAGGCTAAAACATGTCTACAGTAGAAACACAAAGAAGCAGTGATTTGCTTGTACACATATATAACAGAATAACTAAATGCAAACGTTAGAGTTGCCACAGGTGTGTTCTGCTGGTTCCTTAAGCATGATTTGTCCAACCAAGTGTACAACGTCTTGGTAAAGTTCTGTCTATATCAGAGTATAATTGTACATTGTTTTTCACATAGAAGTCTTTGAAATTTTTTAGTGGGTGTTAAAACTTCAAAATGAAAAATAGCTTGACATATGTATAATGGAGTTGAGAGTTTATGCCTCAGATACATAAGGAAGGGTCTGGCAGGATGTCAAGAAGTCTGACGAAATGTGAGATTGTATTCCATTGTGTAGCTTTGTTGCATCGAGGTTGTTCAGCATCACAATTCCACGTTCATATCTTCCTCCTCCCCAGCGATTGTGACAACACCAAATTCCTTTGCAGATTTCTAAACCACACTGTAACACCCACTGAGACACACTAGGGTAAGATGTTTTGTGGTTCTGCATTTGGGAGGCAGTTGGTTTGACTAGAGTAGACAAAAGGATTTGGAGGTCTGTCCTTTGCTTGAAAAGACAAAAAGTAACAAAGGTGTGATGGACTAAAGAGATTTATAGTTTACAGAACCCAAAAAATAGGAGTGTGGAGAAGCCAAATAGGTGGAGAAAAGTCTAGTTGGCTCCACGCCAAACTGAAGCCCTTCCTTGCTAGGCTTGGAGGTAGTGAAAACAAAAAAGCAAGTTGAAATCTAAGGAAAAGCTGGCAAAGGAAACCAAAAAATTCAAGTGAAGTAAATAAGAAGGAAATCAGGGGACTTCCCTGATGGTCCAGTGGCTGGGACTCCACGATCCTAATGCAGGGTGCCTGAGTTCGATCCCTGGTCAGGTAACTAGATCCCACATGCCACAGCTAAGAGTTTCCATACCAAAACTGAAGATCCCACATGCCATGACTAAGACCCAGCATGGCCAAATAAATCAATAAATATTAAAGAAATCAATAAAAGTCTGAGTAATGGGCAGAGAAAATAGGTTAAAGTACTGTATTATAGACAGACTATAAATCTATTATTTGAGTGAGTCCGAGATTAAATTTGTGGCTTTGTAAGAAAGAATTTGGTTTCAGAAGAGAAAAATTGGCAATGGAAGACTAAGGTACTTAAAATTGGAGAGAGAAATACAGATTGGAAAAAACATTTGTTCAGAAAGAATCACAGTAATGCATAATGTGATACTAATCATTGAAAACAATGTGCTTATATATTAATTACTGCACTGGTATGTCTGTTTTCATATCTGGCATTTCTGGTACTTTCAGCTTATTGACTGTGCACTTATCTGACCCAAAGTTCCTGCCTTTGTGAAGTGAACAAACATTCTAATGGGGAGGAAGACAGAAAATCGACACGTAAATACATGCTGGGTGTGACAGTGCTTGGGAGGTGGTTGAGGAGGGCATGGCCAGTGAGCCAAGACCTGAAGTAAGTAAGGAAGTCTTGCAGGTTGCTGAGGCATGAAGATTCCAGCCAGAGGCAACAGCAGGAACCCTGAGCTGAGAGCAATCAGATCATGCCTGGCTTGTTTGAAAACCAGAATGAGTAAGGGTGAGAGTTGTAGATGAGATTTAGGGCAGTGACCATTAGAAGGGCTTGGGTTTTTATTGTTTATTTTGTTTTTCATTTTGAGGCCACACCTAGCAGCGTGTGGGGCCTTAGTTCCCCAACCAGGGATCAAGTTCGTGCCCCCTGCACTGGAAGGCAGAGTCTTAATCACCAGACTGCTGGTGAAGTCTCAGGATTTGGTTTTTAATTTGTGAAAGATGGGAAGCCAATGGAGCTTGGGGCAACAGAATGACAAGTGTTAATTTATATAGTATAATTAAAGAATCACTCTGTTTCCTGTGGAGCAGAAGGTGTCTTCTGTTGGGCAGAAGCTGGGGGACTAGTTAGAAAGTTTCAGCAATAATCTGGGAGAAAAATGAGGGTGGAGGCAGTAGAGGGGTAAGAAGTGGCTTGGTCCTGGATATAATCTGAAAACACAGCCAAGGTAGCATTTGTGGTTGATTATTGCGGGGAGGATGAGCATGTCTGCATCAAGCTCTGAAAGGATGGGGCTGCCACTTAGCAAGATGGAGCAGACTAGGGACAAGCAAGTCAGAGAAAAAAGGACAGGCGTCACTTTCGGACATGTTACGTTTGAGATGGCTGTTGGATATCAAGTGACAATGATGAGAAGGCAGATGGATATTCAAGTGTCAAATTAAAGGGAGTCATTAGGGCTAGAGATTTAAGTTAGGAGGCAATAACATACTGATGGTATTGAAAGTCATGGGGCTTAGTTTATAAAACACTTCCTGACCTGTGTGTAAAATATTTGTTTTTATTTATTTATTTTTTGACCACAGATTGAACCCTGGCAGTGAAAGCACCCAGTCCTAACCACTGGACTGCCAGGAAATTCCCCCAATATTTGTTTTTATAAATTGCTTATTTTAAAGACAATGGGAAGGGCTTCCATAGTAGTCCAGTGTGGTCCTCCACACTTCCATTGCAGGGGTCGAAGATTTGGTACCTGGTCAGGGAACTAAGATCCCATATGCTATCCTATGTCAAAAAAGAAAGAAAGAAATACCATGGGAGAACTTGATGTTTTCAAGTCTGTTGCAAAGCACTTGATCAAGAAAAATATGCTGTGTTTTATCTTTTGAGTAAATCTCTTGGTCCTGGGTTAGAATTACTTCCTGTCAAGTGCCATTATATCAGGTGAGTAAAAGCGTATCTAAGTCACTGTATTCATTTATTCTTGTTGCTGTAACAAATAGCCATGAATTTGGTGGTTTAAAACAAAAACAATTAATGCTGTTACAATCTGGAGTCTGGAATCAGTGTCATTGTGGGCAGAAATCAAGGTATGGCAGGGCCACGCTCTCCCTGGAGACGCTGTTCCTTGCCTCGTCCCAGCTTCTGGTGGCTGTGGGCATCCGTAGGCTCATCTCTCCAGTCTCTGCTTCCATGGTCTCATTGCCTTCTCCTCTCCTCTGTGTTTGTCAGATGTCCACCTGCCTTTCTCTTATGTAGATGCATGCGTGCTAAATCATTTCAGTCGTGTCCTACTCTTTTCAACCCCATAGACTATAGCCCGCCAAGCTCCTCTGTCCATGGGATTCTCCAGGCAAGAGTGCTGGAGTGGATTGCCATGCCCTCCTCCAGGGGATCTTCCCAATCCAGGGATCAAACCCAAGTCTCTTATGTCTCCTGCACTGGGAGGCGAATTCCTTACCACTAGTACCACCTGGGAAGCCCCTCTTATATAGATGTTGTTGTTCCATTGCTCAGTTGTATCCAACTCTTTGCTACCCCACAGACTGTAGCACCCCAAGCTTCCATATCCTTCGCCATCTCCCAGAGTTTGTTCAAACTCATGTCCATTGAGTCGGTGATGCCATCTGACCATCTCATCCTGTGTCATCCCCTTCTCCTCCTGCCTTCAATCTTTCCCAGAATCAGGGTCTTTTCCAGTGAGTCAGCTCATCGCATCAGATGGCCAAATCACTGGAGCTTCAGCTTCAGCATCAGTCCTGAATATTCAGGGTATATAAGTATCTGAAATACCCTGAATATGAGTATCTTATATAGATAGTTGTGACTATATTTAGGGACACCCAGATAATCCAGGATAGGCTCATCTCAAAGTCCTTAACTTAATCAAACCTGCCAAGATCCTTTTTTCCAATGTGGTGACATTTTCAGGCTTCAGGGCTTAGGACCTAATATCTTTGGGGGCTATTATTCAGCTTCACTATAGTCACCTATGCTTAGTCCCTCAGTCATGTTTGACTCTTTGCGACCTCATGGACTGTGGCCTGCCAGGCTCCTCCGTCCATGGGATTCTTCAGGCAAGAATCCTGGAGTGGGTTGCCATTTCCTTCTCCAATAGTCACCTAAGCAATTTCTAAATCGAGGTTTTGATATAAATGATTACATACTCTTAATAGCAACCACAATTCCTTCTTCTCTCTGGGGACATTTAAAATTTTCCACAAAAAGTCAAATTCCATGACGTCTCTGTGGCACCACATAGCTAAGAAATCCTATTTCTGGATCTGTGTTGACATCATCTGATGATACTAGGTCAAGTATACTTTGGCATTAGAGAGCTCCCATAAGTTATAGTTGCATTTACCTCCCTTTAAAGGACACTCAAGATCAAGGACAGCATCTTCTTTCATCACTAAAATTTCTCTCCAGTGAGTTTAAGTTACAGATCCTCTCATAATTCATCTCAAAATATTCCAGTGTTTTGCCAACTTCTGTAAAAACAGGTAATGCAATAAAAAATGAAAACTTCATAAAAGTTATTACTAGCTTATTTATTTAAAAAAAAAAAAGATAGGGACTTCCCTGGTGGTCAGTGGCTAAGACTGCATGCTCCCAATGCAGAGTGCCCAGGTTCTATCCCTGGTCCAGGAACTAGATTCTACATGCCA